>OZ023266.1:93600612-93905612 GCA_964006375.1 Tillus elongatus
AGCTGTATAAAATTTTTTCCTCAAGTATCAAACATTATAACAAAACATTAACTTAAAATGCAGACAAAAAAGGTTAACCACAGGAAAATAGTTTAATGGATTTTATATTTTGGTGGCAGCGGTGAATAATAGAAAATATATTAGCAAAATATACCATTGAGGGAACAAAGAAATAATTTGTGGTGGAACAATTTTGTTAAAACAACAATTTTTAAATCCATGAGCTGATGACTTCTTCTTGGGTATATAAAATCTTTGAGGGTTGGAAATAAAGTGATTAGAAAATAACCAGAACAAAAGGCGGCATAATGCTTTTGGGCGTTTTTAAAACTAACCAAAAACGGTTGCCATATTTAGCAAAACGTTTTTTGGCATGTGTTTTGAACAGTTTTGTGTTTTCAAGACAATCATATTTATACTTTCGAAAAACCTTTAATAAATGTTCTTGCAACTATAATTTTGATAATAATTTGACATGACTTTTTTAAACAAATGCATGAGGCCATTCTCAAAACTAAGTCCAAACTAGCTAGATGCGCTTTTAAGCACATTATGCCAGTGGCCTCCTTATAGCAACGAATCATAATTGCACACTGTGCAATTTCTATAAAAATAAGTTTTTGGGACATTAAAATATTATTAAAAAAAAATTGTAAAAAAGGCATTTTAAACTGATCCAATCTTAACATTTCGTTACCAAATTACCTACTGTAAAAAAAAAAGATTGTAAAATAAGTGAACGAGACGTTATCATTGAGCTTTTTTAAGCCAATTAAAAAAACAATTATCAGAAAACTTTTGCTAAACATACAACAAAGCATCTTTGTTAATTTTAAAAACAAATTTATACCAAAAGTCATACCTTAAACATAGGTACTATCATACACACAACAAAATCGAAATATGTAATACACAGGTGTGAACTATTTCATTGTTGCTTTTGTGATACTTTTTGCTAATATATTTTACTTCCACACCGTCACAACGTTTGGAAGTATCGCATCGGCGACAAACATTTCAAAAATGTTTTTTCGCTTAAACTTCGTAAAAAGTATCAAAACATATAGAAAACATGATTTGGGAACAAAAACTTTTTTGTCAGTCTGTTTGTGTGTATGTATATATATATATATATATATATATATATATATATATATATATATATATATATATATATATATATATATATAAATTTAAACTGACCCCGGATATGAGATCTTGGGACCCCAGTTCGCACTCATTTACAGACATTTTTTTCCTAATTCAAGAACATTCAAATACATATATAACCTTGTTATATTTCAATGCTTGATCACAATTACAATTTGACACCCGTTCCAAAATCACTGTGCCTTGAACTAGTCTGCACAGCAATTGGTAGGGTGAAGTTTTATACAGCTCTGTCTCCGGTCTAGGTTGTCCATAGATCAGTTGTCTTTTGCGGTCCAGACCTTTACACTTGCTCAAGATGTGCTGGGCTAATTCCTCCCCCTTGCTGCAGAGTCTGCATGCCAGGTCCCCCTCGAACCGCCCCATTTTATGCAGGTGTGATACAATTTACAGAGAATTAAAAGGTTTGGTCGAAATTTTTCAAACTGTGATATTGTTTGTTTTTTACTGCTGTCTATGCAAATTGAATATCAGAGTGTCGTCACAGCAATCTGACCAATGTCTGAAGATGACTAGAATCTCTCGATAGTGAAGAGAGATTATTGGAATTTAAAAATACCAAAAATTATGCCAGACCAAAATCCAATTATATCTCTGCATAATTTTATTAATCGAAAGCAAATTGTGGAAAGCTTGGCCATCTTCCAAATATGTGTCGAGTAAAATGTTTTGTATGAAATAAATTCGGTCACAAAGCAGCAGATTGTAAAAATGGTAAAAAAGCAAAACAATGTGGGCAAACAAGTTATCCTAGCGATTCTTTGAGTAATCCAAGAGCAAATACTTCAAAGCGTCAAGGAAGTCAAGAAAATTTGGCTTTGCGTTCAGTCCAGAATGTGAATTATCGAACAAAAGAAGACGAATATGTTTGGTGGTATGCAGATTGTGGTGCTACGCATCATTACATCAAATATGAGAAGATCTTAACGAATAAGAAGTACTTTGAAGAACGAAAATCAATTCAATTAGCTAAAAAAGGAAAGTTCATGTTTGCAACATGTGGTAACGTGAAAATGATTAGCAAAATTGGAAACGAAAAATTCGCAATTACAATAAAAGATGTCTACTGTGTTCCACATTTAAGGGTAAATCTGTTGTCCATTTCATGTATAGAAAAGTCTGGTTTTGAAATTATTTGTGCAGCTAGTGGCATTTCAATGCATAAAAATACTAACTTATATGCCAAAGGTGAGCGAAATAATAATCTTTATGAGTTGAAAAATCTCCTGCCTGACAGTGTTAATAAGGCAAGTTTGTCAATTGATTTGAACAGTGAATTGTAGCACAAGAGATATGGCCATTTGAGTTGTGAATCTTTGTTAAAAATTAATAATTTGAGTTTGGTTAATGGTTTGAATCATATAAATATAAAAGACAACACACTAACAAAACTAAGAAACTCTTAGATTCTCTGATGTACATAATGATGGCCACTAGGTCAGATATTTGTTATTGTGTTAGCTATTTTCGATGGTTCCAAAACTGCCACGGATAAGCATTTTAAACACCTATTAAGGGTACTAAAATATTTGAAAACGACCTGTGATTTGAAATTAACGTTTAAATGTTTAAATTATCAATTGATAATTTAATAGGATACTCTGATGCTGACTTGGCAAATCTACCAGATATAAAATCCATCAGTGGATATTGTTTTAAAATATGTGGTAATATAATCTCTTGATGTTCAAAGAAACAGTAAATTGTAGCTTTGTTTAGTACAGAATCTAAATTTATAGCAGGTTGTGAATTGTTAGATATAAGAAATTTAATAGATTATTTACATATTGAATATACATTGCCAATCACTTTTGTTTGAGGACAATCAAAAAAATTACTTCAGAATTTTGAAAATAACTGAAGATGTAAACATATAGAAGTCAAGTTTCACTTTGTTATTGATTTAATTAATAAAGGTATCATGAAAGTTGGTTATATCAGCACCAACGACCAACTAGCAGATGTGTTTACAAAGGCATTAGGTTATGGCAAAGAGGTTATAAGTTACAACCTCTTTGGGTTATAGGAAATCTAGTAATTTTTTGAATGCAATGAATTTAGTTTAAATCCTGCCTGGATTGTGGGAGAACTTGGAGAACTCCAATCACCACAACACATCTTTTTAAAGACCACACAGTCGTTTAACAAAAATGAAATTAACCTCCTAAACAAGGGGTTGAGATTCAGTTTGCATTTACAAAAAAAACGAACTTTTAGATGTCATTGTTAGTATTAAAACAGGAATTAAAAAAATGACCCGAATCTTCAAAAAAAACTTTATTCGGGAAATGTAAAGATAAAATCTCAAAAAATTTGAAAGAAAATAAGCACTAAAAACCAAAAATTCTGATCAAATGAAAATAGTTAAACGAGTGCAAGAGAAGGGTTGTTTTTATGTTAAAGCAGATAATGGTAATAAAATTGTAATCTTGGACAAAAAGGATTATAAAGATAGAGTGAGTAATGCAATAGAGACAGGATGATAATTTGCCATCCTCTGATGACACTAACTTTGTTAGTGAAACGATCGTCCAGTCTTCAAAAAGATGTGTTGTGGTGATTGGGGTTCTCCAAGTCTACTTATCTGACGACCCTGCCGGAATGTATTTCCTTCTGTCTTTAATGTAATATCTATAAGAATACAAATTTTGTAGTGATATTGATATGTCAATAAGTGTAGTAGTAGATAAGTAGAAAGAGATATAATTATGTTCTTTAAGTTGTCCATGTGAATAAGTATTTTCGTTAATATTACCTATTTCTTTTATTACACTATTATCAAAGCTAATGTGTTCTCATTCCACTCAAATTAATAACTATATTTACAAAAATGATTTAACAATAAAATCAAACACATATTAGCATACACTTTTTCATTTATACTAAATAATAGAGAAGTTGAGAAACAAGAAAATTTCTGCTTTACGCCATTTTATTTCTCAATATGTGTAACATACTTTGAAATTACAGTATCTTCTTTAGTTACTGCTATTTTGTGTTCATCAAAATCATTACATATAAAAATAAGTGATTTTATATAACGTATGCCTTTTATACATTTGTAGTGTACATTTGTGTGGTTTGTTTTTTAGAACTGGCAGCTCAAAATATACCAAACCACAGAACTTTGAAAAGGATGACAACTATATAAATGGTTATTCTGAATATGAAATTGAAATTAGACAGAATATTGAAATTTCCAAATCAAAAATTTTTGAAAAAGTTATTTCTGATACTCATAATCTTACTCAATTGAATTTTAAGGATTTTAAGCCTGGAAGCATCGTGATTATAAAGTAAGTATTTTTACATTTATAGTGTTATTTAACTCACAAAAGTGCACTTATAAAATTTGGCCCAAAATATATTTTTTTAAATGTAAGACTAATGTTTGTATTCTGTGTATTTGTTACTTTAACGACTACCTTTTTCCCTTGCTATAAACAATGACTAGTTACACAGCACTAATCTATAATTTTGTTAATGTAAGACTAACATGTATGTATTCTGTGTATTTTTTACTTTAACGACAGCCTTTTTCCATTACTATAATCAACAACCAGTTTCACTTCACTAATCTGTATACTTTGCTGACACACTGTCTTTTTCAAGCAGTGTTGAAATTTTTATTACGTGTCCAACATCGAATTATTCACAAAACTGACGACTTAACACCCCTTTTGAAGGGTGGAATATGCAAACATTGCTGAGACACAATGCCATATGGAATTTATAATAGAACTGTTAGTTATTTCCTAGTTAAAAATTTACACCAATCTGCTTCTATTCAGAAGTTATAATGAAATTCCTAAATAATAAGGGATAACAAATTGAAAACATGTGATTTAAAAAATCTATTTGCAAAACTGAAAGACCTTTGAGGTAAAAAAATTAACAATGATTATGAGTTGCCAGGTGCTGTTACAAAGCATTAACACTTTTAAGGAGCATTTTCCTAGAAGGATTGAAATGCTAATTCCGAGATGTAAGTGCGAGATGTAAGTGTTAAAATACATGAAACTATATTCAAAAATAACACTATTATTCCTATCACCTCCGCTTAGCTTGTATTCTTGGTCATTAAGAAAAGTGAACTATTTTTTTCTGTTTAAGAAGTTAGAAAGGTAATGGTACTGTGGTGCAAACAAAAACTCAGCATCTTCAGATTTTTTAAGAACATAGAAAGTATTTGCTATTTGCAATACATTAAATTTAATAATTAATTTGTGGGTGTAACGTGATTTAGACTTCAAAATAAAAACTTTTTAAATGTTTAATCTATTTCATGATGAAAATATTTCTATTTTCGGAAGTAATGTTATTATTTAAAAAAAAATCACTCTTAAAGCCATTATGGCCTACTGTCCTAAAACATTGTTTTTTTTGTTGTTGCACCATTAAATAACTCTTAAAAAATTATAGTATGATTTTCAATAGTTGGTTAATAAAATTTTAATTATAAAGAATTCATTTGTTAATTAATAATTAAAATGTTCTAAATTCTGCAAGACTTCATTCATTTATGTGACTCTTACCTCCATTAATAACGAAGATACTCATGTTAGCTCACATACTTTGGGGAACCGTGTTTATTTTAAAAGGATGTTCTTATCAAACTTTAGAATTGATGCAAATGTGTCACCTATCTTGCTGCTTTTTTATTATCCTTTGTAAAAAATTACCTTCTTATTTGATTTTGTTATAATTATTATAAACTTTTAAATGCTTGTATTGAAAGGTAAGGTTAATTATACACTACTGATCTTTTTCTAATTCCTCTTCAGAACTTCGCTACCAACTGATATGAAAGAATCTATTGAGAATGTTAGAAACCTAATCAGAAGTTTTTCATTAACCAAAGAGACTGAGCTAACAAAAATCATTGATCAGATGACTTTGGCAGATTTAAATAGAGCATTGTACAGATGTGATCAAGAAGAGAAAGATGAAGGGAATGGCTTCAGTGTGTATAACATACCTAACTTTGGTCCAATGGTCTATTCCGGACTGCAAGGTAATTTGGAACTTAGAGTTCTTCAGAAAGTACTAGTGAATTTCTAGGAATTTTTATATTTAAAATTACTAATTTTATTGTTTTTATTAACCTTTTCATTTTGCAGGTTTTATGTCACTTTTAGCCAGTATCAGGCCACAGAACGACTTAGGTCATCCAATGTGTCGTAATATACGAGAAGGTAACTGGATGATAGGTAATTTATTAAGTTTTATTTATTATTAAAAAAGTGAATAACAAACATATTGTATTTTTATAGATTATATTTGGCAGAGGTTAAAAGTTGATGAAGGAACGCAGGGATTGGGAGAGTGGTTTGAAGAAAACACAAAGTCACTGAAAGCTATACCAAGATATTTGATACCTTGTTATTTGGATGTTATCATAACAGGCGTTTATGTTTTATTGTTAGAACAATCATATAAACTAATGTCTAAGTAAGTTTAACTCTTATTTTTACATCTCAAGTCTTTTTTGGAGGTATCGAAAATAAACTGTCATTTTTAACCTCTGTTGCGAAACAGCTTAGCTTTCAAAGGTTGACTGCCAGACAAATTTTGAAAAAGGTCCCCTGACGGCAAGTTGAAAAAAATATGTATAGGGGCTTCAGAAACATCGGTCAGAGATTTATTAGCCTCATTTCCTTAGGATGAACAACATTTTTGAAAAACAAATCAGGCTATCGTATACAACTGCTCGGGCTTGGGCATACCAAGTATGCCATCTACACCCGAGCGGTTGGTTTTTTTTCCTCTCTCTCTCTCTCTCTCTCTCTAACGGCTCGTCCGTGTCTTACCGCCCCAATAGCACAGCAGCCTTTGGCTTATTGTGCATGCCCTTTGTCTTTTCTACTCCACCCATTCCAAAATCACTGCGTCTTGAACTAGTCTGCACAGCAATTAGTAGGGTGAAGTTTTATATTGCTCTGTCTCCGGTCTAGGCTGACCGTAGATCAGTTGTCTTTTGCGGTCCAGAGCTTTACACTCGCCCAAGATGTGCTGGGCTTATTCCTCTTTCTCGCCGCAGAGTCTGCATGCCAGGTCCCCCTTGAACCGCCCCATTTTATGCAGGTGTTTCTTGATGGCCATGTGTCCCGTCAAGAGTCCTGTTATGTTCCTGAGCTGTCCTCTGCTAAGATTTAGCACCTCCACAGCTCTCTTTGAACTGGGTTCCTTAATTACTGACTTCCCATGTCTAAGCCCTGGACAGTCTGCCCAGTACACCTTGTGTTCGTTTCTGACCCAGGACTTAATGGATCCATTGGTAGTGCTCTTTGTCAGGCCCAGAACCGGTTCTAGTCGCATAAACGGTTCTGCTAACCCTCTCTACGCGAGACTGTCAGCTTCTTTATTGCCTTTGAGCCCCGAGTGACCCAGCACCCAGATGAGGGTGACCTCAGTCTGCCCAGCCAGGTCGCTCGTCTCTTCTCGGCATTCACTTACCAGCCTGGAATTTACCTTTGGGCTACTTAGGGCTGCCTGGCTGTCTGTGGCTATCAGGATCCGCTTGTTGGTGTAGCCCCTCCTTTTGTTCTCTCGCACACAGTGCAAGATGGCGTACATTTCGGCCTGAAAGACCATTGCAGGAGCTCCGAGGGAAATACTATGACTTACCCTAGGTCTTTCTGAATAAACGCCTCCCCCGTCCCACGCTCCCCGCCAGATCCATCCGTGAACCAGACGAGCGCGTCCCGTGGTAAGCCCGGCATCTCCCTGACAGCTGCCAGTACCGATCCGAATGAGGTGATGCTGAAGCCCGCCAGCGCCACCTCCCTGTTAATGGCCCGTCTTATTTTGCTCCAGGTAACCACCTCTAGCGACTGTCCAGTCTACTTTAGATGCCCGCCTCTACGGCGCCTCTATTTCTGAGTGTTCCCAGTCCGGAGGTGATTGGTTTATTATGTTGCAGCCGGGGAAGTGCGTCTGTAGTAAAACTTCCATAGTTTCCTCCCCCGAGCTTGTAAATCCTCCCGTGGTTGTTTTAAGGGAGCCTATATTGATCTGAGTGCCCTTGGACGGGATTAATTGGTTCAGAGACATGGTGTTTGGTGTCATTTTACTCGTCTTGATGAGTGGAATTCAAATATGGCGGTTAGCACACGCGCAAAACAATTTTTTTGATTTTCGGTTTAGATGTGTTTAGTTTGTGTGAGGTGTCGTTTTACTCGTCTGGATGAGTATAGTTTAAATATAGCTGATAGGGGTGGGGATTAGAACTAGGTCTCCAGATCCAGATCCCCAGGATCAGAATCAGATTCAGACCCGCCAGATTCAGGCTCATTAAAGATATGGTTTAGGGTTAGAAATAAAACAGTTGATTTATTTAATTGGTTCACAAGACTTACATATTAATTTATTATAAAATAGTTCTTACAATACCAGTTAGACGTTTATATTCAAATACACTATCATGAATAGCTAAACAGTAAGCACTGGTTCTATTAGGAGACTTGTCTTTGCTCATAAACTCCACCTTGATGTCCACCGTTGAAGACTTGATTGACTCATTCTGGTGCTGACAGTCAATTATAAATAGATCCTGGTCTTTAAACTCACCATAATTTAAGAGACATGTCATATAACAAAAACTTTATTGAAAATCTGTATACATCTGGTAGGCTTCAGCATATTTAGGTTTTTCGAAATCTATATTCATAGATTCATAAGGGTGGCATTCTGAATTTAGGAGTACTCAGATCTACCATACCGATGTTATTGAAAAAGTCGCGTTTCTTGCTTACATTGTTTTTTCTATCTGTTTGAAATGCTATAATCACATATCTAGATCTTTCTAAGTTAGTTGCAGTTTTAGCAAACCACACATCTTTATTAATGTCTCTGAGCAATGGTAGCTCATATATGTCCCATTTGCAATATGCGCGAAATATAGATGTGTCTTTTGCAATTTTATGTATCAGTTCCAACTTCATTTTATCATTTGGAAATACATGTTTTGCGTTTAAAAACATGTTGGTTACAGTAATTTTCGATCTTGCTGTACCAGTACTGTAATAGCTGTTGGCATCATTTAAAACTCTTGTAAATCGGAAAATATGTTAACCAAAGAGGTAGGCGCATGTGAAACTTGTTGTCGTTTAAGGTGATATAAATTGACGATACGTCAGCCCAGTATTGCTAAGAGATTTGGCTACATTCTTACTAAACGAAAGCAGGCTTTTGATGGTTGCTGTGGTGTATGGGCCTCGTACTCGTTCCACTTCCTTGTTATTTAATTCATAGGTCATTGATTCAATTATTAGAACTGACTCTGCCAGACATAAGAATGCATCTTGCTGATTGATGTTTATTTCAAGTTCATCACTGTTACCAAATGATTTAGTTGGTGAATAGTAAGACCGAAGTTCTTCTCAATATTGGAATCGTCAAACTGGGGGTCTTTGAATATTTCTAATTTTGATGACATGATAACCAAGACTTTTAAGGAGCTCAATATTATCAGAACGAAGTGTACGATTTGAAGTGGCTGGCTGTACCGAACTTGTCTTGCTTTTATATCCTTAAAGACTAGCATTCTAAGCAATCTTTGTAAGTTCTAAGTGAACAGACACGTCTTCACCTTGAAAGTTTACAGGAACTGAATCTTGGTCCACAATGTCGATGCTTATATTTGAAATCTCTTGTTTATTCACTGGCAGATAAATTAGATTTGTACGTTCTCTATCGATTGCATTCAAACGACCCTATTGAGAGCCGATCTCTGCTGGTACTCTGACGGCTCCAAAACTAATATGGGAGTAGGAGCCGGCGCATATGGGGGCAGCACCGATGCTAGACTATCAGCTAGTCTCGGCAAGTACGCAACCATACACCAGGCAGAAGTGTATGCCATCGAGATGTGTGCAAGGGAAAGTATAAAAAACCAGTGCAAACACAAATCGATAAAGATATATGCAGATAGCCAAGCTGCAATAAAGGCTCTTGGTTCCTACCGGTGTAATTCAAAAACGGTATGGAGTTATAAATCTGCCCTTAACTAACTGGGCAGCTGTAATGAGGTGTCGCTGGTCTGGATACTGGGTCACTCGGACCATGATGGCAATGTTGCGGCCGACGCGCTTGCCAGGAGTGGTGCCCAGAGAGAGTTTGTCGGACGAGAACCGGTGCTGAGGATAACATCTTGCAAAGCAAAACGCACCTTAAAGACCTGGAGAGAAAGAATCACAATCCAATATTGGCAAAATCTTCCAGGATTAACTCACTCTAAGGCCTTCATAAATGGTATGTCTGAGTCACGGGCTAAAAAACTTCTAGAGTTAAACAGACAACAACTGTGTACTCTAGTCGGCCTGTATACAGGACACTGCCGCTTGTGGCATCACATGCACGGTATTGGGATCGGTCAGGAGACCGAGTGCCGGCTGTGTATGGAGAGCGACGAGACAGCAGAGCACATGCTGTGTTCCTGTCCGGCAGTGGACAGGACTAGATACCTGCTCTTTGGCAAGATAAAGCTTGCTCCGGAGGATCTGGATCAACTTTCGCCCACGCAGATTATCGACTTCTGCAGGAGGCTGGCTTTGTTGGGCGAAATATAACTATTAGGCGTGAGCGACAATAGACCTTATGGTCGCGGTGGAGGGACCGGTATGGCCCACTCACAAACAAACCTAACCTAACCATATCGATTGCATAGCCAGGATCAACCATTGGTGCAAACTTATATAACGTATGTGAAGGTTTTCCGTTATAGTAGGAACCAAATACAATATTAGTTTCTATGCGAATTTGTTTAACATTCACTATTTCAAAAGGTAAATCAGATTCATGGAAGGTACCTGGTTGACGAACTTGTTTTGAAAATCCCAGCATTCGCCCAATCGAATCATCAGCTTAAAAACTGATACTTGTGGAACACTTTATTTTACATCTAATGGTGTTTGGATTAGGTCTCAGAATCAAAGCTAGCTGCTTCTGTTCGCGTGTTACTGCAGCACCAACAAGTTCATTTTGAATCAAGTTTTCCAAATGTGTTTCATATGCACCAGTGTGTATCATGATGGTTCTCCAAGTTGCTCCTTCTTTTACATAAAATTTGTTTTTACCTTTATATATATATTAGGTATGTTGTTGTATCTGTAAAAGCAACAGCATAACTACCATCTGGATCCAATTCAATTGGAGGATCATAGTCTGTTGACAGATGGGAACTGCGGTCTTTCAACGTGAAGGTTTGCGACATGACTAAAACACAGAGGATACTGTTTGAGACTTTGCTTTTAAAAATTGTAAACATAACTGACCATTGTTATAAGTATTATATTTCTGATACACGTCATGATTATACACCATAGAAGTATTTAAGGTAACATTGCAACTCGATTGGTGGCCTCAAGTTTCCATATGAGTCAAAGTACACAACTGTGTCACCCCGTTTCTTAACTTCAACCCAAGGACTCCCAGTCTCCTTGTTGTTTTGTAAATTCATGATGAATGACTCATTCTTACCTGCACCATTTGATGGTAGAACATGTCACATGTATACACCTCTAAAATATGGTATTTTCATTTTACCAGCAAATTTGACAAGATCTACATTTGTTAGAGGTCTGGCTGGTAAACATCTTATTCGTTTTTTGGCTTTTGCAGATACAACCCATAGCCACTACATTGTTTCTTTAGATGCAGACCTTTACCGAGTCTCTTGCACTTTGGTTTTAATTTCAAACCACTGCCTCTTACTCATAGGGATAACCTCCATTGTTTTGTTATGACATTCTTCTTCCTCTAGTTTGTGTTTGGCTGCTTTAGCATCCTTAACTTTTTTTAGAAGAGGGAAACCCTGCATGGGCACCTGGGAAGGGGACCCAGGTAGTGTCGGACTTCTACCGACTAAAACCCTCTCGCTTCCCCCGTTGCACCCTGGAACTGTCTCTTGTGGACATATCTTCAGTGCGCCGGGTTGTCAGTCTTCTCTCTCAGTGATGAGCTGCAGTTGTTGGAATGTCTTGGTGATACTTCTCTTCATATTCCTTTTCTTTCATTATGTCTCTTATCATTTTGTGTATGGCATCTTATTTTACTCCTGGTCATTTGCAGCACAATGTTTTCTGTGGACAACATGAGTCCCACACTTAGATTTACATTTTGTCTGATGTTTTGCCATCTCTCACACACCAGCACTGTGTGTTCCGGAGAGTCTATTTCACCACAGTAAATGCAAATGCTATCGCTGGTCTTCCCTATTTTTTGTGTCTAGCTGCGAAATGATCCACGGCCTGTCAAGAACTTAGCCAAGAAGTAACCGACGTTACGGTGCCCAGACAGGACCCACGGTTCCAACTGTGGGATTAACTTTTTAGTCCACTGAGCCACACTGTCATTTCTGTCCCAATTCTCCCGCCATTTTCTCAGACTCAATTGCTTTGCCTCCGCCCTCCTTTCTGCCCTATGTCCTTCCCCACTTTCGTGGAGATAGTTTCACTCCCACACGAGTGTTTTGCTTGGTGCAGTTCCTGCGATAGCCTAAGCTGCTTTCGCAGACACCCTCCTATAAGCGCCGATTATCCTTAACAGAATCTTTCTCTGGACTCTTTCCATCATTTGCTCATATTTTTTTTCCAGAATTGCACACCATATGGAGTCGCATACAGCAGTAGAGAAGTCACCACTCCCCCGAGCATACGCCTCTTATAGTGACATGGACCACCCATTGGGCATTATTCTTGCCATAGTATATGTTTTCTCCTCTGCATTCTTCACCACTGCCTTCACATGTTCTCTGAATGTGCATTTGTGGCCTATCAATACCCCTTAATAACGTATCGCCTTCACTGGTGCAAATTATCTTCCCTCCAGATAGAAGCGTATGTTTCTACTCTTTCTTGGGCCCTTCAAGATCACCACCTCTGTCTTCTCTGGTGCTAGGTCCAACCCGTTGTAGAACATCCAGACGCTAATTCCCCTTATCGATTCCTCCGCTCTCAATGTTACCTCACCTTCGTCTCTTCATCTGCAAAACTAATGGACATGGAACCCTCTGGCAATTCCAAACGTAGTACATTGTCATACAGGATATTCCACAGAGTGGGACTCTAAATTGAGCCCTACGGTACTCCCGCAGTCATTTCCACCTTTTTTGATCAGCACTCTCCTGGTGTTAAAATACTGCTGTATTAGTCGTATCAAATATTGGGAGATTTTTCTTCTGTGAAGTTCCGCCATTTTTCTGTTCCAAGAGGCTGTATTGAAGGCGTTTTTAACATCTAGCATTATAAGCACACAAGTTCCTCCCTAGCTCGTTCCTTCGTTAGTATGACAGCTTCGATGGCCTGCACCGTTGACCGCCCTTTCTGAAACCATATTAGTTATCTGCCAAGCCTCCTCTTGCCTTTATTTCCTCCATCAGCCTCTTTCTTGTAAGCCATTCATACAATTTGCTCAAGGTGTTCAGCAAACAGATGGGCCTGTATGCCGATGGATTGTTTAGCGGCTTTCCCCCTTTCAGGATCAGTATCACCTTAGCTAATTTCAATTCAATCAGAAATTCTTGCGTCTGCAGAAAACCATTTAGCACAGATAATATCCACTCTGTAACTGCTTTAACTGCCTCATTGATTGCCTCTGAAGGGATTCCATCAACCCCTGGTGACTTTCCGGTCTTCATGATATCGCCAGCCTCGTTCAGTTCACCCATAGTGAACCACCTCATCTGGCTTACTTCTTCTACGTCCACCTCATCTACTCTTCACGGAAACAAATGTTCTGCCATTTCCTTCTTACTTTCTGTTGTCAGCTCGAATGGTACCTGGTTTGTCATACGCCTTGTGACAATTCTGTAAGCGTCTCCCCATATATCCCTATCCAGTTCTTCACATAGCTTTTTCAAATGATTTCTCTTGGACTGATTTATCATTTTTCTTAGATCTTTCTTCGCTTGTTTATAATCTTCCTTCAGTCTTTCTCTTCCCAGCCCATCTGCACTTCTTCTGTTGTACCTTGTCAGCGCTCTCCTCTTCTCATTACATTTTTCCTTTGTATATCAATATCTGTGTTCCACCAGTTTAGTACAAAAGCTTTGCCTCCCGTGCAAATGTTTATTTTGCTGGCTTCATAGGCTTCCTTCAGCACTGATGTAGAGTCTCCTAGTGCAGGTCCCTGTTCTGTGATTTCCGAATTTCCTACTCTCCATTGTAGTATAGTTCTAAAAGCTTCCCAATCGTTTTCTACTTTTTTCCTTTCTATGTTCGTTTTAGTATTTCCACATCCCTTGATCTCGAATTGTATAAAGCGAAGATCACTCAAGGACTCTTCATCTAGTACTTGCCATTCTATAATCTTCGATGCTATATGTTGTGTTGAACAGGTAACGTCAATAATAGACCGGCTGTCTCATCTAATAAAAGTTGGTGCATTTCCCGTGTTATTTATTACCATATCTCTTGCCGCCAGCCATTCTGTTACATATTCTCCCCTAGGGTCTGTAGGTTAGGTTAGGTTTGTATGTGAGTGGGCCATATCGGCCCTCCACCGCGACCTTAAGGTCTATTGTGGCTCACGCCTAAAGTCTATATTTCGCCCAACAAATCCAGCCTCCTGCAGAGGTCGATAATCTTTGTGGGCGAAAGTTGATCCAGGTCTTCTGGAGCAAGCTTTACCTTGCCAAAGAGCAGGTATCTAGTCCTGTCCGCTGCCGGACAGTAACACAGCACATGCTCTGCTGTTTCTTTATTCTCCATGCACAGCCGGCACTCGGTCTCCTGACCGACCCCAATACGGTGCATGTGGTGCCGCAAGCGGCAGTGTCCTGTATACAGGCCGACTAGAGTTCTCAGTTGTTGTCTGTTCAACTCTAGAAGCTTTTTAGCCCTTGACTCAGACAGGCCATTTATGAAGGCCTTAGAGTGGGCTAATCCTGGAAGATTTTGTCAATATTGGATTGTCATTCTTTCTGTCCAGGTTTTTAAGGTGCGTTTTGCTGTGCAAGATGTTATCCCCAGCACCGGTTCTGGTCCAACAAAGTCACTCTGGGCCCCACTCTTGGCAAGCGCGTCGGCCGCAACATTGCCGTCATGGTCCGAGTGACCCGGTATCCAGACCAGCGACACCTCATTACAGCTGCCCAATTCGTTAAGGGCAGATTTACAACTCCATACCGTCTTTGAATTACACCGGTAGGAACCAAGAGCCTTTATTGCAGCTTGGCTATCTGCATATATCTTTATCGATTTGTTTGTGCACAGGTCTTTTAAACTTTCCCTTACACACATCTCGATGGCATACACTTCTGCCTGGTGTATGGTTGCGTACTTGCCGAGGCTAGCTGAAAGTCTAGCATCGGTGCTGCCCCCATATGCGCCGGCTCCTACTCCCAAATTGGTTTTGGAGCCGTCAGAGTACCAGCAGAGGTCCGCTCTCAACAGGGTCGATTGATTCCGGTCTCAGTCCTCCCTTTCCGGCAGGACGGTCTTGAAAGACAGATCTCTGCTGATTTTTGTAGGCATCAAGTCTGAGACCATTCCCAGTATCCTGTGACAATCACTGTCATCAAGGAGACCGGACCCTCTCAGATCGACTTCCCTCGGCATGTTATCTGCCGTTTGTTTTAGTCTGTACGTTGTCCACCTCGCCACCCTCTCCAACCATATGTGAAGTGGGGGAATATTGAGGAGGACCTCCAGAGCGGCTGATGGTGCGGTGCTTATCGCTCCCGTTATCATCAGACAAGCTTGTCTCTGTAGATGAGCCAGTTTGGCCCTCGCGATACCACGAAGTACCTTAGGCCACCAAACTATGGCTCCATATGTTATCATTGGCCTGATAACCACTACATAGAGCCAGTACATCTGTTGGGGGTTTGTTCCCCAGTTGTTACCACAGATTCTCCGGCAGGTCCACAGGGACAGTTTTGCCCTGCGGATAACGTTTTCTAACTGTATATCCCAGTTGAGCTTCTTATCTAGGATAACTCCCAGATATTTTGCTTGGTCCGAAAATGGAATGGTTTCTCCCATGAGAATAGGTGGTTTTAATTTGTCCAACCTTCTTCTTCTGGTAAATGGAACAATGATCGTTTTGCGAGGGTTCACAGACATCTGTTCCCTCCGGCACCAATCATTGATTACATTTAGTGCTTCCTGAAGAGTACTAGCCAGTTCCTCCTCAGATTTGCCTCTAACCATTATGACGAGATCATCAGCATACGCCTGGACCTCAACCTCCCAGAGTTCGAGAATAGCCAGCAGATCGTCCACAAAGAGGGACCACAGCAGGGGGGATAGTACGCCCCCCCTGAGGACACCCCCTCGCAGCCCTGACGCCGACCACCTCTCCCCGCAACGAGGTAATAATGGTCCGATTGTGCAGCATGTTTCCGATCCAGCCACAGATGGTAGGTTCCACCCCCCTAGCGATAGTGGCCTCGTAGAGGGAGATCGGTAATGCATTATTAAATGCGCCTTCGATGTCGAGAAATGCCGCCACCGCAACCTCTCCATTTTCCAGAGAGTGTGTGATCTTCTCGACGAGGTTATTGAGCGCTAACTCAGTTGATTTGCCAGTTTGATAGGCATACTGGTGGGTATTTAGGGGGTTAACGGTTAAAATGTTCCCCGTAATGTGTCCGTCCAGTATTTTTTCCAATCCCTTCAGGAGGAATGATGTAATACTGAGAGGTCTCAGTGATGTAGGTAGGAGGTCCTTACGTCCCAATTTGGGAATGTAAACCCCCCTAACCATCGTCCAGCTGGATGAGGTAAGAGAATCTCCAGTCCCTTTTGTAGTAGGACCGGTACCACCCCATCCTCCCCTGGCGACTTGAATGGCTGGAAATGATTCACAGCACACTCCACTGCCGAGGCTGTTACTATTCGCCGAGCAACTCGCCAGTCCTCCCCATGAGGGCGTTTAAATCGTCCCTCAGCCGGTAGGACCTCTCCGTTGCTCAGGATCAGACAATCTGGGAAGTGTGTGTGTGCTAAGAGCTCTAACGTTTCTTTCCGAGATTCAGTAAAGGAACCATCTGGTCGTTTTATCGATCCCAGCTCCTGAACACGGTCGCGTGAGAGAATCCTGTGGATTCTGGCGCTGCTGGGCATATTATTAATGTCCCCGCAGAACCTCCTCCAGGACTCCCCCTTAGCGTTCCTAATCTCTTTGTTACAGTGTGTTAGAGCGGTTTTATATTGCTTACAGTTGCCTGTAGTCTTAGCACGATTGAAGAGACGACTAACTTCCCTTCGTAGTTTATCGAGGTTATTATTCCACCAAGTAGACCCCCGACTGTCTTTCTTTGACCTTAGTGGACAGTTTTCGTAATATGCAGAGGCAACAGCTTCCCTAACTTGTTCAGCCACAATCTCAATCTCATCACGATCCCTCATCACGATCCCTCACTGTGGGGATAGCGGACCCAAGACCTGCGGCGAGGGACTGTTTGTACCCCTCCCAATCCATCCTTCTCGGATCGCGATACTCCACCACAAGTCTAGGGCCTGTTACAATCTCAAATAGGATATGGGCATGGTCAGAACATGAGGGTTCAGACGACACCCTCCATTTGAGAATTTTTGAGCTCAAAAGTCTTGAGCTGATCATGAGATCTAAAACCTCTCTACGATTAGCTGTAAGAAAGGTGGGTTCCGAGCCTATGTTGTTGACAACCAGCTCCTCCCCTAAAATGTATTCAAATAGTGATTCACCTCGTCTGTTAGTGTCCGTGCTCCCCCAAGCCAAGTGATGGGAGTTCGCATCACACCCCATTACGAGGTGATAGTTGTTCCTCTTGCAGAAGGCGATCAATTTCCGCACCTCTGCTGGAGGTGGTTGTTCTGCATCTCTCTCTCCAGGGAAATAGGCCGAACAGGCCACTACTTCCAGCCTGGTCCCCCCGGATGTGATCACGAGATGGATGGATGCCATGTCCTAGGTGCAGTACTCTGAAAGTGTAAAATACTGCAAGTTGTTTCTGATCCAGATACAGGCTCTGCGGTTGGTACCAGTGCCCACCTCTACTATCTTACCAGAAGTGTTACCCAGCCCTTTAGTTCGTTCCGAATTGGCGGTCCAGGGCTCTTGGAGAAGAGCAATATCTATTTGCTCTTCCTTTAATTTCATGCTAAGGAGGTATGTCGCAGCCTTAGCATGATGCAAATTAGCTTGGATGCACCTTATGTTGGTGAGCATTGGGGTAGGAATATAGGAGTGTATAGAGGATAAAGGAGTAGGTTAAGGAGCTCGAAAGGAAAGGGAATTATGGTGCAGGTTCCTCCTCCTTTTTAGAAGCTCGATTACCAAGCTTCCTATAGGAGGGTCTACCTTTGGTAGTCGTCCTAGAGGTGGACTATCCTTTCCCCTGTTGTTTCCCTCTGGAGGTTCCAGCGGAAGGTTGAATCCTGCCACCTCCTCTATTGGGTCTGTGTAAGTCGTGTCCATGTTTGGTCCCACGAGCAGCAAGGGAAAATAAACCTCCATGGAAGAGCCCCGCATCCCATGAAGAGGCATTTTACACAGGGAGGTCGCCCGGTTTCCCTGGGGAGCGTTAACGTTAGCGACAGAATTACCATCCTGCCAATGCCCGGCCATTTCGGCCAGAAGTATCATCGCTTCGGCACCAACCCGCCAACAACCTTGCGATGTGGGTTTTTTATAGAGGACTCTCCTCGCAATGCCGGCCAATTAAGGCAAGCATTCCCGGCCCTCCTAAGACATGACTAGGAAGGGTTACGGTTTGGTTAGTTCATTTAGTTCACGTCTAATAGTAGACGCTATCCAGGGTACACCACAGGGAGGCGAACTAACTTTACACCCCTGTGTCTGTAACACTTCATCCCCACTGATAAGATTTGGCATTTAAGTCCCCCAGAATGATGCTCTTACCACCTGCCTGCACACTGTAATTTATTATTGCATCCACTTCCCTCTTATAATCTTCCAGTGTAATATAATAATAATAATATATATATATATATATATATATATATATATATATATATATATATATATATATATATATATATATATATATATATATATATGTATATATATATGTATATATATATATGTATATATATATGTATATATATATATGTATATATATATATATATATATGTATATATATATATATGTATATATATATATATATATATATATATATATATATATATATATATATATATATATATATATATATATATAGCAGTAATAGATCTTGAATTGTTTCATATAAATACAGACATATTCTTCTTCTATTTTTATCCTCTCAACCTTTACTTCTTCTTGTTTACGGAAAGGACCGCAACACTTTCCTTATGTCTTTAATCCAGCTACTATTTGCACCAACAAATTTTTTATTTGGTTCGCTTGTGACTACCATATCAACTCCGCTCTTCATTGCCACAGCATATGCCATATCGTGACTGTTCTTCGCCCTCATCAGATTTGTCTGCAGTATACGTATGTTTTTACCACCCATTACTAATTATTTACTTTCTTTGCCATAGCCTCGTTCAGGTTTTCCTAAAGGGCGGGAACTTCGTCTGGTCTGCCCTATGCCCTTCTTTTCGACACTTCATGCAATAGGCCTCTTTTTTGCAATCTCTCCCCTCACAGTTTAGGCTTTTTTTTCAATATTCTTTATTTACAAACTCAAAGCAGTAGATTTGCACTGGTAACAAGTTCTACAATTAATAACATAAAATTACATATGATTTTGAGGTTAACTTAACTAAACTTAAACTATATCAATGTCATCTTATTAGGTTCCTACAAGTGGTTTAATACACTACCTGATGTCACAGATGCCTACAAATCAACCATTCATCGAACAACTGGGGTAAAACCTAAAGATAAGAAAAATGAAACAGCTATTCGTGAACAAGTCTACTCAAATATTAAAGTGTTTCATCAGAATGCATTCAAAGTGGGTGATGTTGTACGTATAAGTAAAGCAAAGGCCTAATTTGAAAAAGGTTATACACCTCGGTCTACAGACTTATTCAAGATTGTTAGTGTCCATTTCACAAATCCAGTAACATACTTTCTTAACGTGACACCGTGGATTGGGGGAGTTTCTTCGACCACCACGTCTAGATCCGTCATGTTTAGTTATCAGCAGGGTCACCTCATGCAGGATGCGGCTCTTCACCGCGCATGACGGTCTTGGGGAAAGCTTCATCGAAAGCTTATGTTGTTGTTTCCACTTCCTCAGTTTGCCCCCTAGAGTCCTTTGGCCCACGACTCCTTGACCCCAACAGACTACCTTAGTAATGACTGCAAGTTTTTCCAGTTGGAGAATCTGGTTAAGTTAGATGTTTTAAACATACGAAATTACATTTTATCTATAAAAAAAATTACCAAGTCTTGGCTTCCATATTGTTGTCACATGAGATCTTTGCTTGGCTTTCAAGTATCTAAAATCATCCTCTTGCAAACATGTATTCCCAGAGACATATAATCTCCAGCTGGTTAAGAAATGAGGAATTTTGTGGCAAACCATAAAGTTCATAATTTCTTCTAGACATATAAATTTGCCATTCATAAATAACCTCGTAAAAAAGTTGTTAACAACTAATTTGTTTTAGTTTTGTGAAAAATGGCTCAACGTTTGTGAGAGGCTTGTCTTTGGGATCTGTACAGTGTGCAGGTTATATAAAGTCATCAGATTTGCCAGTTTTGTCCCCGGACCTTGCCGAACCCAAACCTATTCAAAGGAAAGATAAAGATGGCACATATAAACAAGCTTGTGTATCGTTATCTGCTGGTATGTGTTAGGAATGAATCAATATGCATTTTATTTTATCTTAAAAAAATATTTTCTTTGGTTTTTTAAGGTTTACCACATTTCTCAGTTGGTTATATGAGAAACTGGAGCAGGGATACCTTCATTTCATTAAGAGGCTTGTTCATAATAACTGGAAGGTATCAGGAAACGAGATATCATATATTGGCATATGGTCAGTGTTTAAGACATGGTCTTATTCCAAATCTATTGGATGGGGGAAGAAATTCAAGGTAAGTCACACTCAAGGTGAAATGATTAACGAAGTTTTTTAAAATATGTATATTGTATAGTCATTGTTTAACATATGGTCTTATTCCAAATATATTCGGTCGAGGAAGAAATAATTCAAGATAGGTCACACTCAAGGTGAAATAGTTAATGAATTTTTTTTAAATCTGCATATTGTATTTATAATAATAATAATAATAATAATAATAATAATAATACTCTTACAAAAGTTACGCTATCTAAAAAGAATCTGTGTGAAAAAAAAAAGATATAACTATTAAAATAAAAAATAAAAATAAATACATACACACATGGATAACAAAATAAGGTGATTTCATATGGTCTGCACAGTATTATTTACATACTCATTGATAGAATAAGGCTGTAAATAAAGTAAATATTATACAAGCTTTTTTTTAAAATTCCAAATAGTAGTTAGTGTTTTTCAAGTGTGTTGGCAGCCCATTATATAATTTAATTCCACTATAGTAAACACCATGCTCAGTAAGCTTCAGTCTGTGAGTAGGATTCATCAAATCCACTTTCTGGGTATTATATGGGTGCATTATTTTACTCCTTTCAAAAAAAGGTTTTGTGTCTAAACATGAACATTAATGTATACAGTTAGTAACCGATTTGATTGAAATATACCCCTACATGAATCTCTATAATTCATCTTATGCATTACCCTTATTGTATTTTTTTATTTTATTGTAAATATCCTAGCCACACTGCTACTGTTCCCCCAGAATATTACAGCAAATCTAAGGAGTGACTCAAAGTTAGCCAACCATACAACACGCATAACTGAAATGTTTAAGTATTTTGATAACATTCTAATCCCATATGTTACAGAACTTAATTTACAGCTTCAGTTGTCAATCTGTAGTGACCAATTTAAATATTCATCTAGGTGAACACTTAATGATTTGACAGACTGATCTGACAGACTCTTTGACATTTAGATTCACCACCAATGCTCGGTGTTTCTAAGCACATATGCCATATTCTGAACAAAGTAGTAATAGCAGTGGTGGGGAGGCTAACGCCAGGCAAGTAGTCCACAACAGGCCTTTTTGCCAACCCCGGCAACCCAGCAATCTTTTTTTTTTTTTTTTCCAACAACACACCACGGGGGCTCACAGCCTAATACTATCGTACTGTGGGTGTCGACAAGGAGGAAAGAGGCAACTTGTTCATTCTGGACTTGAAGGTTTGGGGGTTCAGAGGAGAAGGAGAAACATGTGCCGACAAGGAGTTTCACAACTTGGAAGTACTCGGTACAACAGAGCGGGCATAACAAGATGCTCTATGTCTGGTGACCTAGACAGTAAAAGGGTGCATTTGCTCTGTTCGCTGGTAGATCTGTTGGGGGCAGCAGGTGGAGGAACTATGGAAGAAAGCTCTTCTGAGCAGTGCCCGTGAAGATATCTATAAAAGAGAGAGAGAGAGAGAGAGAGGTCACCAACGGCACGTCGGTGGGCAAGGGATGGCAGCCTTTGAGTGAGGGTAGGGTCACCAATTAGACGTATAACTCTTTTCTGAATGGAGTCCAGGATAGCGAGTGTAGAAGCGGCAGCGGCACCCCAGATGTGGGAGCACCAAAACGATGTGGCGAAGCGCCGAATGACTTCTACCGAGAAGCCAGAAGGTCTTGTCTCTGTCCGCCCCCTTCACGAAATCCCTCGCCTAATACATTTATAAAATCTAATAAAAAACAACAGTTTTACGATAATATTTTAAATAAACCAATAGGAATACGTTTCGCGGCTATTTCGCAATTCGCGAGTGTATGAATCTAGCCACCGACCGACCTCCAGTGCCTCTCCATGGCGTCGCGGAATACCCTCCTACTTATGCCTATAGCAGACTCCGAGCCACAGAACGGCCGCCGGGAATCAAGCCTTGCGAGATCATTCGCCACTTCATTCTCCGCGACGCCACAGTGTCCCAGAACCCACACAAGTTGCACCTCCTTTGTCCTGGAGAGTCCCGTAAGGGCGTCAGCGCACTCTGAACCAGTGTTGACCTAGTTCTGGTCGCGCAGACTGCCCGGAGGACCGCCTGACTATCTGAGCAAATGTATACACATTTCTCAGGGCTCATCCTTACATCCTGTCGATTAGCTACAGGCAGGATAACGTACACCTCCGATTCGAAATACCTGGTATATGCGCCCAGAGGATAACTCTCGCGTCCCCCCAGGGCATCGATTATATTCCCACCCCGGAGAATTGCTGTTCCTCCAGCCGTGATCCGTCGGTAAAACAGACCAGGCTTGCGGGCAGGAATGCAATCTCATTGTCCCTCCATTGATCCTTATTGGGGATTCTGAGGGCGTATGTCCTAGTCAGCCTGATATTTCCATCTGCATTTCGTACCTTGGTCGAGATTGGAATTGTTTGTTCCACCTCCTCGGCAACTCTTGCATGTCCTGTTATTGCCCCCTCTCCGCACCAGTTTCCAAAGTCTCGCATGCTTATATGCGACGCCATAGCGTCCCTTCTGATGCAGATAGGAAGCGGTGGAAGCATCAGCAAGACCTCTAGTGGGGCTGGGGGTGTCGTCCTCATAGCGCCGGTGATGCCCAGACTTGCCAGCCTTTGAAGTTTGGCCAGCTTCCAGGTGGCAGTTTGGTTCACATCGCACCACCAGGCCACTGCCCCATACAAACGCTCAGCCTGACGATTGTAGTGTAAATCCAGTGGAGGGTCCGAGGATTGAGTCCCCAGGTCCACCATATCACGCGCAGCTGCCAAAGGGTCGCTACTCCTTTCCTCACTTTTCATTCTATTTGTGACCCCCATGCTAGTTTGGAGTCCAGTACCACCCCCAGATATTTGACCTCCCACACTAAAGCTAAAGGTTTTTCAAACATCATGGGTGCCCTGAACCCTCCAGATTCCTCTTTTTGGTGAACAGGACCAACTCCGTCTTCGCCGGGTTTACGGAGAGTTCCTGCTCACCACACTTTCAATTATGCTACAGACTGTTTGCATGCATGCACAGACGACGCCGAGGAATTTGTCGGTGACTAAGACCAGCCCATCATCAGCATACGCCTGGGCGTGGAAGCCATTCTCGGAGAGCCGTTCCATGAGGCCGTCCATGACCAGACACCATAGATGAGGCGACAAGCAGCTGCCCTGAGGACAGCTGCCGGTCACTCCAACGTCCAGCCCCCGGCCTCTCAAGGTCAGCGAAACTCCTGTCCTACAGCAAGCTTGCCACCCAACTTATAAGGGATCTAGGCGATCCCCTGTCCCGTAGGACGGCACAGACTGTATCCTTCCTTGCTCTATCGAAGGCGTCCTCCACATTGAAAACAGAGCTAATGTGCTCTCTTCATGGTGTTCTGAACAAAACTACACTTGCCTTATTGGCATTAAGGAGTAACTTATTTGTATACAGCCAGTCCTGTGCCCCTTCAAAGAAATCGTTTGCTATTGACACAACTTCAGGAAATAGTTCCATTATTTTCCATAGTTTAATGTACTACTAAATTGGTGTCATTAGTATAATTTATTATATGTTGATTAGGATATCTTTTTATCAAAAACAGATCATTAATAAAAAATTTAAATAAAATCGGGCCTATAACACAGACTTGGGGTATGCCAACCCTGTTTACCAAAAAATCTGATCTTGTTTTAATGCTATCTTCACTGACAACACTTTGTCTACGTTCTAGCAGGAACGATTGAATCAATTCTAAGGCTACTCCTCTAATACCATGCAAATCCAGTTTCGCAAACATTATATTGTGATCTACAGAGTCGAATGCTTTCCTTAACCTTATAAATATTTCCATGCTCAGCTGACCAGACTCTAGGGACTTAATTATTTCTTGTGTGAAACTAAAAATTGTTGTTTCAATTGATTTTTCTTTCATATATGCATGCTGACAGCTACTAAAAAGATTACACTCACTCATGAAATCGACAATTCTGTCACATAATGTCATTTTAAAAACAAAACAAAAAAATTGAAAAAGATGGCGACAAACTTAATGGCCTATAATTGTTTAGTAAATCTACTTATCTTCCTTGATCCAGCATCATTACTAGAGCCACTTTAAGCTGCTCAGGGAATATTCCATAAGTCATTCAATTATTAACAATACAACATAATGAATCCTTGATCATGTACATACAGTGATGTAAAATTACCGTAATTTATATTTTTGGTAATTTACAGTGGCAATTTACGGGTTTTAATTATGAAAATTAATTACGGTGGTAATAAATTTGTGTCGTGAATTACTGTGGTAATTTACCTTAATATATTTTTTAATCAGTAACATCAAATTACTGTGATTTACTGTAAACTGCAAGTAAACAAATAGCGAGTTTCATTTGTAAATAAGTACAAATTGAATGTGTCTCTGTCTTTTGTAAATTTAAATTTGAAAAAGACAGACAACACAGTCAGAGTGCACGTTTTTCGGAATAAAATCAGCTGTTTTTCCAAATTAGAAAATTATTTCGGTAATGGTTTTTCAATCAATACATAATATTGACTTGGAAATGAAATTCAGGTGTGTATCAGTGTCAAATACTGTCATTTCTTTATGAATAAAAAATAAAACTAATTCTCTTAAATATTATTTTACGCAACCACTAACCAATATTATCAAAACATCGACTGTGACGACTGCCAAAACGTCTTTACTTCGAGCGCAAATATCGAGTTTTTTTACAATCTGAATCCCCGACAATGGCCTAATAATCTCCTGATTTGGTGAAAATTGACATTTTTTTTCGTTAAAACTCTAGTAATATAACGTTTTATTTATTAGAAAACTTTAAATTTCATCAAACATCTGGTATTCTGTGCTGAAATTGTGTGTGTGTTGCATCATGGGATGGTTTTGAACGTTTCATTCATCAACCACAGACTTTAGGCTGAAATTAAATTAGTGGTTGAATGGGTGGGGGTGGAATATTGTTGACCAAAATTTAAATTATCACAGCTATGTGCAAGTTATGATTCAATTTGCAGCACTATTTTTTATATCCATAAGAACTCTTGGGAGAGCTATTTAACTCAACACTAATTTTTGGGGCTGTGTGATCTGACAAATGAGAGTTTAAAACTTAATTTGAAAATTCAAACTTACAATTGGTACAAATATTGTCAATACAACTTTTTGATGCTTTTCGTATTCTAGTGTATTCTTTATGTTAAAAATGTATTATATGAATTCAGAATGCATAACACATCAGTTTTATTTTGATTTTCTTCTTTCATTTCTATATTAAAGTCTTGTGTTACAAAAAATAATTTATTTTCCCAAACCAACATGGAAAGTAGCTACTCTATCTTACAGTAAAAATATCCAAATTCTCAGAATTCCTTGCTGGTTCCTTGTAAATAGATGCTACCACTATTTTTACACTATTTATCACAAATTCTGCTGCAGAGCACTCAAAGGTTTTCGGAGATCTTCATTATATCTCTGCTGTTTTCCTATTAATGCCTTTCTTTCATAAACTGCTGATCCACCATAGCCCCCTGGCATACAAAAACATGATACCAAACTGAAATTCTCCAAACCAAACATTTTTAGCTGTTCTTCCTTCTGCCAATGCAAACACAAAAACATACACCCTTCTTGATCTTTTAGAAACACCTCCAGTTCATTATTTATATTACCAACAGACCGCACATTTTGGTGTATCAAATTAACCTGACTAGTTCTTCTTGTTTTATTTTGAACTTTGACTTTGTTTTTGGATGTATTAGCTTCTTCATTTATTTTTAAAAATCCTGTACATTACCCATTTTATGTTTATTTTTAAAATTGAACTTATAATGTCGATAAGCAACACCACAAGGCCAAAAATCTGATTTATAGACCATGTCTCTGAATGAAGAATCAAACCCAATCTGGAAGCCTTTGCTGTCTTTCCTATAATATTTTGTTTTTATTTCATTTACCACAATATCATCCCTATTCTTAAGAGCAGGATTCAAAGTGGTAGTTGTAGAAATCTCCGTGTGGGGGGCTACTGTATCAATACTTGAATATTTTTAAGTTATTAGCATTGCTCAGAACCATGAGAAATAACGTGTTTATTCAATAGGTATTAACTCCAATCGCCTAGTAACAAAGATTTAGAATGAAAGAGGAATTTACATTGTGTGTATCCTAGGTTGCTATGTGACGCATAAATTACTTAGCAACGTGATCCGTAACTTAGTAACCTACATTCCTTTGTTAATTTACAAAGATCCATATTATAATATTATCACTGCATAAACTCATTTTAATTCTACACCGCGAACAAGAAATTTGACATCCCTTCCTTCAAATCTGACAGTAAGCGGAACCAATCAAATACGACGAGACATGTGGCGCGAGTTTCAACCTTCTCATAATAAAGTTCGAAGAGAGAAAGCAAAGATTTACTGTTTATTACTCTGAGCGATTCCATAATGTTTAGTATCCTGTAACTAATAAGTAGGTATTCTGTTATTATTAAGGCGTCAAATTAATAAATTAGAAAAAACCTAAAACAACGTTATAAACATTACATTTCCCTATTCTAGTTCATAATCAGATGGATTAAATGCAAGCAATACCCTTATACCCTTATGTAGTATGTAGACATCAGTTTTAAACGAGGTTGTACTCTAGTGTTTGATAGAATATGCGTTTCATTTTATATTTGACGAAGACATAATTAATATATATTGTAACAGGCATCTTTTTTATTTTATTTCTTTTTATTGCATCTAGAATTTTAAACGTTTTCCAATGATATTTGTTCCAAAACGTGTTAACGTTTTGGCGCGTATGCAGTCAATACTTCAGAGTCAGATGATTATAAAACCAACCTGATTGGTATAACTACTCTAACATTATTTTTAGCTGTTTGTTTTTAATTTTTGACACGAAAATATATTCGTTATTAGTTTTTTGCAAATATTTATAGACAATTCTGTATATACACTCTTGTTTCATTTATTTTTTAAACGCATTTATTTTTAAATTGGCGGTCATCTAAAATCAAAGAAATTTTTCTTGGATTATTATAGTTAGGTGATTAAATGACTTGATTTCTGCATTTCACTCATTCCGATCTTCATAAGCAATATAGCCCATTTGTCGAAACGTCGAGATATCAATAATATCAATAAGTTTTAAGCGGGTCCGCCACAGAACCTACACTATTTCACACATTCAAAACGGGAATATATATGTATATATATATATATATATATATATATATATATATATATATATATATATATATATATAAAGGGTGATCCATTTATATTTCGTAGAAAAAATTCACTAATGAGGAGATCCCGACTTTTGAATTTTGAAAAAATTTTTGCAAATGAGCGCGAACTAGCACCCCTAGAACCCATCCGGTGTCAGTTTCAATTTTTATATGTTTATATATATATATATATATATATATATATATATATATATATATATATATATATATATATATATATATATATATATATATATATATATATATATATATATATATATATATATATATATATCACACCGATAACTCAAAACATAATTGCCGGATTTTGATAAAATTTGGCATGTACCTTCCTTTTGTAAGTGGCTTGGATAGGTTCGTTAGTCAGGAAAATCGGACGAGGTTTTCCGGGAAAATTTTGTGTTTTCATTCGAAAAAAAATTTTATCTCAAAAAATAAAAAAGCTATGATAACCAAATTTGGTAGGTAGGTTTACGATATAAAAAGTAAACTATACACAAAAATGTAGATTTCTATGTTACAAGAAAAAAATGTTATAATAAAATATTTGCCAGATCATTTCTATGAAAATTCACTACCATAATGCACTTGCTGCGTCTTTGAGTTTTTAAGTAGTCGCTTTTGCTTTATCACTAGTTTTTTTATTTTTTAACAAAATTTGTTTGTGTAGCTTATATAGATTCAGGGTAGAGCCCATTGATACTGTCTCGAGGAATAGCTAGCGGTATCAAAAATATTTTAAATCATAAGATTTTTTTTTTTAAAATACTTGTTTTTCTGCTTTTCGGTTTTCTTCTACGTTTTTTTTGTCAGTCCAGGGTTAGGTATGGGTTAGGTAAGGATCCAGGTCAGGATCCGGATCAGGTCAGGACAGGTTAGGTCGTTCAGGTCTGCTTCGTAGAGTGTTTAGTGCATAAACATGAAAAATGGTGTCCCTTCAACCCCCAAAAAGCTGCGGGGGAGTAGGAGCAAATATACGTGGTGCAGGGGAAAAACATGTTTAGGAGAAAGTGTTGATACAAAAAGTGAAAAGGCTGCTTATAGAGGTCGAACTAAGTTGTTTTTACTGATTTTTCCTTTATATTTCCTTCTCTGCCGAGCATCCCTATTCACTTCGGGTCTCGTAACTTTTGGAGGGGTTGATTCCACAACATATCTCTTGTTGCTTATGCACACATTGAGTCTTTTAAGCATGTTTAGTGAAAGATTTTTCAAAAATCACGTATGCCGATCATCTGCATAATTACCGTTAAATATCTATTACTTGCATAAAAGAAAGAAATTAGTTTTTATGAATTATATTCATTACTGTATCCATACGCACCAGCAAAATTAATCATTTTTTAAATATAAAAAAAACTCTGGACGCAGCAAGTGCGTTATGGTAGTGAATTTTCATAAAAATGTTTTTAATTGCAAATATGTGTGTTTCCTTTTAAGAAAGCAGGCATCAATTTTGGTTACCAGTATAACCTATATAGTAAAAACAATGTGCCATGTTTCATCAAAATAACTTTATTGTGTGAAAATGTACAAAAATTTCCAAAAGTAAACTTAAAGTGTTCCCGGAAAAACTCGTTTCTTGGTCAACCTTATAGGTTAATAGCAAATTGAGCTATTCAAATTTGAAGCATTTAATAAAAATTCGCTACCATAACGCACTTGCTGCGTCCCGAATTTCTTTTCTTACAAACATGCATCGCTGAAAAATTCAAAAATGCAATAACATAAGGCGTGTTTGATTAAAAAAAAAAGAAAATTTGTATCACCAACGACTTATGGGCCATCCTGTGATTGTAGAAATATTTTTTTAAGATGTAGCTCAAGACACCCTATAATTAATATATACAAATTTTCTCCATATCTTGTATAATAACGGATATATTGAGCTTTATTGATTTTTTACGAAAATTCGACAAAAATTATATACCATTAAACGATAAACTCTAAAGCTAAGGCTACTGCCAAGCATCAGAGAAAGGGTCTATTTGAAACGAATTTTCTGGAAACATTTTAGTAAAATGAAGGACAATGACCGTTGAAACTAAGACTTCAGAGTTTGTAAAAGATCCTTCTTGAGACATTTGATTTCCATATCCCGTATTAGATTCAAGTTCTTTGCCTAAATGTTGCAGATTTTGACGTTTTAAATCGCAACTTTGACGTTTTGAGGAAAACCCCAATTTTTTTTTTAAATGCCTATAACTTTTTTGTCTTTTGACCTACATAGCTAAATTTTGGTAGGTGGCTTACCTATAAGGATATTAACTAGCGTACCAAATTTGGTTGCCCTTACTTTGTTAATTCCGGAGATATAAATTTTTTTCGAAAGAAAACACAAAATTTTCCGGGAAAACCTGGGCAGATTTTCCTGGCTAACGAACTTATCCAAGCCATTTGCAAAAGGAATTTTTCCACCAAATTTAGTCAAAATCGGCCTATTATTTTTTGAGTTATCGGTGTGATACATATATATATATATATATATATATATATATATATATATATATATATATATATATATATATATATATATATATATATATATATATATATATAACATATAAAAATTGAAACGGACCCCGGATATGTGTTCTAGGGGGCCTAGTTCGCGGTCATTTGAAGAAATTTTTTCAAAATTCAAAAGTCGGGATCTCCTCATTAGTGAATTTTTTTAAGAAAATTCACTAAAAAGCAAAGGTCAAACCGCTTAAGTCGCATAAGCAAAGAAAGTCTGAACGCAGCAAGTGCGTTATGGTAATCAATTTTCATTATATGCTTCAAATTTGAATAGCTCAATTTTCTATAAACCTAGAAGGTTGAATTTAGGCACATGGTAATAAGGCCTTTACCAAGACAACATATTCACATAAATTTCATCAAAATAGCTTTGTAATTTTCGGAGATAAACATTTTTTTCGAAAGAAAACTTAAAATTTTTATTTATATTATATTTATATAAAAATTGAAACTGACCCAGGATATTTGTCCTATGGGTCCTATTTCACGGTCATTTGAAAAAATATTTGTCAAATCTTATCATAGATACATCTCCATTTGAATTTACTTAATTTTTCCTAATAAAAATTCACTAAAAGGAGCAACGGACCGGGCCGGACTCGAGCGGACAGCATCGTCCGCTTGACATACAAAGTACTCTTCCAATGAGCTACCGACGCTTCGTATTAAACGAATTCTTTACATTGTATTAACGCATACGGCATCTTACCGTCAGGAAATTGGTATCGGAAATTAAATGTAAGTGGCTAGCTAAATAGCAAATTGCAGAATTGATTGATTTATTTCGCCAATCGCTGAAACATTCGAGTGTAGACTGTTTCGGTCTTAAATAACATTCAAATGTTACTAATGGCATGTAACCAACGACGTTACGTCATTGCATGTAACCTTAAAGATGATTTGACATATTAATGAATGAAAATGAAATGCGTTCGTGAAATCACATTTTTAGTGCGCCATCTTTTAGAAAATAGCTGGTCTACGAATGGTGCCGAAACGCGCTAGGTTGACAACACATATTGACTAAATAATTAAGGTATGTCATATTTTACATTTCACTTTGCATTACGTTTTTATTTGGAATCCAAAAGACCTGAAATTTAAGAAACTTATTCTTGGATACCTAATCTAGGCAAAGAGTGATTTTGAGCTAATTCTGTGACAAAAAATTGTCAAATCATGGTTTGGCAAAAACGTTGTATTTTCGTTATAAACGGGATATTTGCTTACAAAAATCTTTATTGCCTTCCTCAAACCTCAATCTAGCTATTATATACTATAGTTTCAGTCTAAGGCTTTAATTGGGACAGTTCAACAAGCTACAAATATAGTGTATTTTAAGCATTTTATTGAACCCCCCTCTTAATACTGGCTTTGTCTATTATATATGTTTTAACATTATCTTCAGTGACATTATCCCTAAGATGAGAAATAAATAGGCAAACTTTATGATTCCCCCCTTCCCAGAAATTCTGTTGAGTCTTCACTAGTTTTTCCTGTTCCCAGTTTCGGCACTACTCTGTTGTAATTTCTTTTGTTTAACACCACTTTAAAATCATCTTCAGTTAACACATCTTTAAATTGCCTTTTGTATATAATGAGGCTGCAGAATCATTTACACTTTCAGCCAATCCTGCGTTCTTGTTATAGGTTATATTTGCACTGTTTATGTTATCTTTTAAGACTACTTTGTTTACATTTTTTATACTACTCCTAGCTTCATTCACCGCCCCTTTTACTTGAGATAAGGTTATCTGTTGTTTATTTATTTACTACAATATTATTATCTGTATCTTTGTCATGTTGAATATATTTCTTATCAACTGGTTTTTTGTTGATTTGAACCAGCCAATCACTTGAACTGTCCTTCCAATAATTTAATTTTATCTTCTAATGATTCAAGATTCTTTTTCAAAATATTATTTTTATCTTCCATATCACAATTTTTCGTAATAATTTATTCTCCATTAGAATTGCTTCTGTTTCATGGCTTACTGTTGTATCCTGTTTCTTATTTATTTCTTTGAACAACATTTAAACAATAAATCTTGTTCATTTTCTTTATAAAGGCTGTACATTCAGAGCCTTCAGAATTGACCTCTGCATCAGACGCCATCTTCCACCTCCCTTATAATTTCTGAACTGTGGTTTATCATCCAGCATATAGACTATCACCAACAGCATGGAACAGTTTCACCTAACCAATAAGAAAATTTTGTCAAGCATTTGCGTTTTGTAAAAAGGGTAGGGATATTTAGATATTTAAGTGCACCCACATGGAACAGGCGACATTACGCCCCCTGTGAAGGGCAGGCATTCGGCCTGCTCGCAACACAGTGCGAAGGCCTTATTATTTATTATTTTTTAGTATTACGCGCTGCTTGGCATCTAAATCTCCTTACACAAAAGGCAAAGATTTGGCAGAATTTTCAGGTGGTATGGTAAAACTGCTAAATGCATTTGATGATGTTATATTACACTAATCAAGAAAAGGTGTACTAAAAAAATTTAAAATGTTTAGACTTAGTGCAATATTAACAATTTTAAAGTTGGTATCAGTTGCTCGCAGTAATTATTTTTCAATTTTTAGTCTAATCCTTATACAGGTGGCCATTTACTATGTAATTCCTCCGTTAATGCTTATAATGTTGCAAATATTGGAAATCTGTTTCAGGATATGTTAATGGGACACTATGGGCCGTATTTGGAAAATATTTTTATTTATACAGGCTGTTCCATGGCTGCATGGCCAAAATAAGTTGATTTTTTTAATAGATTATTTTGTATATTTTTACATATTTGGATTTAGCATAAAATTCATTCTCTATATCATGGTATTTAACTTTTTGACTTTCATTGTAATTTTACCAAGCTACTCATAAAAACATCAAAATGTTAGTCTCGCTGGGTCCATACAGATTAGCACACTGTATGTATACTATAAAGTCTTAGACAAACATATTTTGCAATTATGTAGGCATAAGATCTGTTCAACTGAAAATGCTGCCAAAAGTTCATTTAAACATACATGGTGTTTTCTGTCGGGTGTAAAGTCCAGACATTTCAAAGACATTTTTCCCAATTTAGTAAATGGCACAATGGGATCCCATTTTTTAATTCCTAGATCAAATCCCTAGAAGTGAGTAGTTTTCCATACCTAAATATGATACTTTTAGAGATATTTCAAATTTTCTTGTAAACCATTAGTTGGATTAAATATCTAAGCTTATTGAGTAGCCATGATTTTGTTGCATGAAAGTATGGAAAAAGGGAAAACATCATCAAGCGGTTTGTTTTGTGATTGATAAATCTTGATTTGAAAAACAGTATGGAAACAGTATGCAGTATAATAAGTATACGTAGAATACTAATGTCATGACTTTAGATAATAACTAATAAATAAGTAAATAATTGTACTTCATCATTTTAAATTTATTGAACTGCTTTTATAATATTTATTATTTATGGAAGCATTTATCCTTTGATGAAAAGAAACTCTCACATTTGACATTATCTTTGGTTTAACTATTTGAAACGCGTCCGATATATGCAATTTCATGTCGTCACTTCTTGTTGGATTGGTTCTATATACTTTTGATTTGCAAAACCCTCAAAGCAGAAAGTCCATCATTGTTATATTTAGCAATCTGGTTCGGGCCCCCTCTCTACCAATCCATTTTTCAGAAAACTCTTAATCTAAATGATTACATACTCACTTATAAAAATGTGGCATCGGTCCATCCATCTATAACCAGATTTGATTTCTTATGGAATATATTGCATTAGGCTAGAAAGCTCTTCCATAATAAACTGATACAAACTCTTTCTCCAGTCAAGTGCTCATCAAAGGAATTAGGTCCAATAACCTAATTATGCACGATGCATCCCCATAAATTTAGGCTTCAATTATGTTGTAAATGATTGGTTCTCACTAAACATGAGTTCTCCGTATCATAATAGTGAAAATGATGATGATTTACAAATCCGTTTTTTGTGAAATGTTACTCCTGTCTTACATGTCACTATGTGCTGTGAGGCTGGCTACCATAGCCATATTACCTTATAGGTGTGTTCTCGCTGCAATTAATATGCTGTACTGACGATCTCTAATTAGAAAGAAACCGGTCTGCGGTTCTAATTGTGGTGAGAATACATCTAGTCTTACATACACTGTCCCTATATTAGGGGAGAAATGGGACAGGGCTGACAATTTACAAAATTGTTAGTTGGCTGTACATCGTCTCTATTTGATAACACTTTGTGTTATTTGGAGCTGTCGTGACAGCATACTACTTGGCTCTTACATCTCGCTATGTGTTGTCTGTGAAGAGTTATATATATTATACATATTTTAAAAAGCCTTGGTCTTCTTGTATCATATTTTGAGCCCATTTACGAGAGTGTACCCTATTTTCAAAATTACGATCCACTAAGGCTTGCTTCAGTTGAACATGGTAGGTATAAAACTTTTGAGTTTTAAACATTTCGCCACTGTTGATTTGGAAATATCCAGATATCTACTAACTTCTAATACTGATTTGTGGATCTTCTTCATCTGGTAATGCTACTGCGAGTTTATTGTCTTTGGTCAAAATATTAGTATTTCTCATTAATTTTTCATATTGCATATTACCTGTACTTTCAAATCAGGATTTTAGCCTCCTGTCAGGATATTTTTGTGCATACATTCTTGCTGCCAGTAAGCAATTTCTGTTGCTTTAACCAATAGCATAGACCATTCATATGAGCTCATTTGTTGAGAAAATCATAATTGGAACAAATAAAAGGAAAAATGTACCAACAAGCCTAATAATGGAAATAAAGAAAGAATGCAACAAATTATCACTTCTGTAAAGTGAAAATTAATTACAAATATCACTTCTAAATGTCATGTTTTGTATTAATTTTCAATTGTCAAAACCATGGCTACTTAATAAACTTAGATGTTCTATCCCATGATATAATGACTTAGAAAATATATGATATTGCGCATATGCGCCGCCCCCTCCTATGACGTCACGTGGTGAGTAACATAGAAGTTCAACCACACACTTAAAACAAAGTCATTCGCAAACAAAAAGTTTCTATACGTCAGTTTAATGCGGTTGAAGTTACATTTCACTTCGTCGCCTATATTGTCTTTTTCAGATAATATAGAACCCATCATTAAATTTTATCTTTCATTTATATATTACATATATATATATATATATATATATATATATATATATATATATATATATATATATATATATATATATATATATATATGCACAAGACAAGTATAATAATTAAGGGGAGCCCTCAATTAGCATTAGGGATACACAAGGGGATACACAAACCTTAAAAAGTAGGGAACACGTTTGCAGACATTTAGAGTGTGTTCATAAATTTGATTTGACCATCATGTCACATAATCACAGTATAGTATTCTGATCTTAAAAAATTACTTCCAACTATATGCACTTAAATATTAGTAAAATACGTAATTTGTTAAGAGGTTGTGATGAAACGTCAAACCCCACTGTACGACAGCATATTATTGTTGCATTGGACTCACCACTTGATGCCATACGTGTGACAGTTCTAAAAGTAGGTAGTCTGAATATCATATCTCTCATTGTTTGTATCATGATTCTATCCTACCAGCAGTTTAGAAGAAAATTTGTAATTTTTTTAAAATATTGAGTTTAGGAATAGAAAACTATAAAAAAAAAATTTTGGGATTTGGCATAAGAATCCAAAAGCGAAATAACATGGAAAATTTGATGCTCAATCCAAATATGCCAAAATATGTAGGGTGTTCCATTAAAAAAACTCATAGAACAGCCGGTATATATAAAAAATGTTTACAAGCATGGTGTCCCATTGACACAAACTTGAACACGTCTCTAATATTGGTAAAGGTCCTTATGATTACATTGCAGCCTTATTGGGCTTCCCCTTGTTTAAACATTTTTCACACTCAATGAGAAATCGAGTACTCTGTATCAATTAGTACAGGCCTGCCCAAGGATGTAAAAGATAATTATCCGGTACTGTTACTAATTTCCTAAATAAACACTGCATAGTTTGCAAGTCAAGTCTCCTTTTATTATTTTTTAATTTTGTTTAAGTGCAACCGTAACATTAATTTGTCTTATCACATACACAACAATAATCCTGAGTTGTGGTCTGCTGAGGCATAGGTGTTTTGCAGTTGAATAACTGTAAGGACTTTTGGTTCAAGGAAATGCCTTATTCCGTGCACAAAAGGCTCGAAATGAATGAGCTCTAAGATGCATTATCTAACAAGGCTCTGCATTTGTGTAAATTTCCGAATTTATCAGGAACAAGGATTATAGCAGTAGGTAATAGAATCTGCTTGTTATTTTGAACTGAGTGATGAGTAACGGTCGTGTCTGAGTTATGTTCATCTCGTGTTTCAACGTCAATCACATCGTCACTACATGACATAGTCTGTATATTATCCCGATGCAATAATGTGTGACACAATTTTTTATTACTGTGTGTACATTTACAATTACTTCTACAATTTTTTATAGTATGGTTAGAGTATAGTGTGATTATAGTATTTGTGTTGAGTGACCGAGAGTCTGGAATAGGGCTCTTTGATGCTCTTTGAATTATGTTCGTTTATTTTATATGAACGTGTGGTTGAATTTATGGACATCTTATTAGTGAATTTTTGTAGGAAAAAAAAAATCACTAATGGGCAGATCCCGAATTCTGAATTTTGAAAAACATTTTGCAAATGAGCGCGAACTGGGACTCCTAGAACCCATATCAGGGGTCAGTTTCAATTTATATATATATATATATATATATATATATATATATATATATATATATATATATATATATATATATATATATATATATATATATATATATATATGTTCAGAAAGATTTCCGCGGTCTTTAATGTGAGACATGCTTGGTTCTCGGGTTAAACCGCGTCCAGAATTTATGGAAACTCGACGTTTCGGCTCCTGTTTTGGAGCCATTTTCAAGAGGTAAAGGAAATATGTAAGGACACTCTAAGGCCTCAATCTGCCTACTCCTTAGAGTGATGGACAAAGGTGGGTAAAGGAAATATGTAAGGACACTCTAAGGCCTCAATCTGCCTACTCCTTAGAGTGGTGGACAAATGTGGGTAAAGGAAATATGTAAGGACACTCTAAGGCCTCAATCTGCCTACTCCTTAGAGTGGTGGACAAAGGTAGGTAAAGGAAATATGTAAGGACACTCTAAGGCCTCAATCTGCCTACTCCTTAGAGTGGTGGACAAAGGTAGGTAAAGGAAATATGTAAGGACACTCTAAGGCCTCAATCTGCCTACTCCTTAGAGTGGTGGATAAAGGTAGGTTGGGTTGTTGTAGCTCGATTACGGGGCCTCAATCTGCCTACTCCCCAAATCTCGCTGGAGATCGTCTGTGAGGTCTCAGTGTGTTCAACCCTAGGCCTCAGAGAGATCTGGCAGTTCGTTGCAAGTCTTGTCTTATATAGGTCGTTTCGTCTACCTGTTGCGTCATCAGTGAAAGTAGTGGGGTCACCGTCAATTAAGTGGGGGGATAATGATGCAATAAAATTGTCTGTGGAATTCATTTCCCTTTTGTGTGTTTGCAAAGAAGATATAATAGGTTTCCAAGTAGTCGGAAGGCGAAGACCATCATCTCTCTTATTTAAACAATCGGGACGTTTTTCAATCTCGATTGCTTCCCGGATAATTCTCGTTTTGAAATTGTAAACCGGTGCTATTGTTTTGGCATTATCGAAGTCTATTTTGTGCCCTGTATGAATATGATGCATGGCCAGCGCCGATGAGGGGTCGGATTTTCTAACTGCGAGGGTGTGTTCGTATATTCTATTGTGGATGCGTCTGTTTGTTTGTCCTACGTAAGTTCGGGAACAGTCGGAACAAGGAATTTCGTAAACTCCGTGGGATTCGTTTGGAATCGTATCCTTGGGAGTTTTTATAAGATTTGATAGTTTTTGGTCTGTTGTGAATACGGTTTTGATATTATGGGTTCTGAAAATTCGGCTGATTTTGTCGGTGACACCTTTAATGTATGGTAAAAACGCTGTGTGTTGTTGTGTGGACGCTGTTTGTTCTTGTTGTGGTGTAGTGGTTTGTTGTTGTGCGTTTCTAATGTTTCGTAGTATGTGATTGTTGTCGTATCCGTTTTCTAGCAATGTCTGTCTTAAAAAGTTTAATTCTGTCTGTTTGTTGTTGTTGTCCGTTAGTCTAAGGGATCGTGTTACTAATGTTCGAACCACGGAATTTAGTTGCGATGGGTGATGGTGAGATTGGGCGTTAAGATACCGATTAGTGTGGGTTGGTTTTCGGTAGACAGTGTAAGAAAATCCTCTGACTGGGTTTTTAGTGATGCGTACATCTAAGAAAGGCAAAGAAAAATTATTTTCCATTTCCATGGTGAACTGGATTTGGGGGTTGATGTTATTTAGGTAAGAAAGGAATTCGTCTAGAGATTCTTTGCCGTTTGGCCAGACAGCGAAAATGTCGTCAACGTATCTTAACCAACACGTTGGTTTAAGTTGGGATGAATTGAGGGCTTGTGTCTCGAAGTTTTCCATGAAAATGTTGGCCAATGCAGGAGAGAGGGGTGAACCCATTGGAGCACCTCGAACTTGTTTGTAAAATTTGTTTTGAAAAAGGAAATAAGTGTTAGATGTGCAGTGTTCCACAAGAGCTAAGGTATCGTGGGAAATTTTGTGTTTATTTTTGAGAATGTCAAGGGTTTCAGATAGAGGTATATTGGTGAATAAGGAAACTATATCAAAGCTAACTAGGATGTCGTTTTGAGAAATGGTGTTGTTTTGAAGAAGGTCGATGAAATGGGTGGAGTTTTTGACATAGGATGTAGCGTTTTCTACTAATGGTTGGAGAGTTTTGGCTAGATGTTTTGCAAGTTTTTGTGTGGGTGAACGGTGGGCACTTACGATAGGGCGAAGGGGAATATCAGGCTTATGGATTTTTGGGAGACCATATTTTCTAGGGATGCGAGATGATTTTTCGCGGGGGATTAGTTCTTTTTTGAGGTCAGGATTGAGTTGGGAGTTGTTGATGATAGTTTTGGTTTTCTTTTCCAGATAAGTTGTAGGGTCGTTAGGGATTTGTTTGTAGTCTGTGTTGTTTAGTATATTGTCCATCTTTTGTATATAGTCTGTTTTGTCAAGTATGACTGTAGCGTTGCCTTTGTCTGCTGGTAGTATTATAATTTCTGTGTTTCGGTTTAGGTCTCTGATTGACTGTCGTTCGTGAGGAGAAAGGTTGGAAGGTGGAAGTTTGGCAGAACGTAATATTCTTGTAATGTCTTGTCTCGTAATTTCAGCTTCGTCAGTCGGTAAGTGTGTTATTGCATCTTCTGATTGAGAAATTATCTTTTCTATTGGGATGAATTTAGGGGTTGGTGCAAAATTAAAACCTTTGGATAGGACTTTGATGGCGACGTCACTTATGGTGGAATTTGAAAGGTTGTGAACTACTATAGGAGGATTGGCATTATGTGTGTGTTGTGGGAGATTTTTGTTGTCTAGAAGCTGCTGTAATTTTCTTTTTTGTACGTCCGTCTTTTGTTGTGTAACATGTTCTGATTTACTATGTGAAAGTCTGTCTAGAGTCTCCCAAAGTGTAGGGTGTATTTTGTATGTGTGTATTTTTATGTACGTGTCGTAAAGCAGTGTGTTGGTAGTGTTAAGGTGTCGTCTTGTCTCGTGAATGGAATTTCTAAGGAGAGCAAAGCCTGTTCGTTTTAAAATGTTGGAGACGTTATGTGATTTGGTGTGATGTTTAAGTTGAAAAGATTTTGGGACCACGTGATGATCACGGCAGGCTTTTAGAAAGGTGAGGTCACAAAGGAGACGGGATTTGCGGATAAGGAGTTTGGTGAAAATTTTGGTAGAAGATAAAAGTTCCTCCCCGTAGAGGCGAATTAAATGTTCAGAAAGATTTCCGCGGTCTTTAATGTGAGACATGCTTGGTTCTCGGGTTAAACCGCGTCCAGAATTTATGGAAACTCGACGTTTCGGCTCCTGTTTTGGAGCCATTTTCAAGAGGTAAAGGAAATATGTAAGGACACTCTAAGGCCTCAATCTGCCTACTCCTTAGAGTGATGGACAAAGGTGGGTAAAGGAAATATGTAAGGACACTCTAAGGCCTCAATCTGCCTACTCCTTAGAGTGGTGGACAAATGTGGGTAAAGGAAATATGTAAGGACACTCTAAGGCCTCAATCTGCCTACTCCTTAGAGTGATGGACAAAGGTGGGTAAAGGAAATATGTAAGGACACTCTAAGGCCTCAATCTGCCTACTCCTTAGAGTGGTGGACAAAGGTAGGTAAAGGAAATATGTAAGGACACTCTAAGGCCTCAATCTGCCTACTCCCTAGAGTGGTGGACAAAGGTAGGTAAAGGAAATATGTAAGGACACTCTAAGGCCTCAATCTGCCTACTCCTTAGAGTGGTGGATAAAGGTAGGTTGGGTTGTTGTAGCTCGATTACGGGGCCTCAATCTGCCTACTCCCCAAATCTCGCTGGAGATCGTCTGTGAGGTCTCAGTGTGTTCAACCCTAGGCCTCAGAGAGATCTGGCAGTTCGTTGCAAGTCTTGTCTTATATAGGTCGTTTCGTCTACCTGTTGCGTCATCAGTGAAAGTAGTGGGGTCACCGTCAATTAAGTGGGGGGATAATGATGCAATAAAATTGTCTGTGGAATTCATTTCCCTTTTGTGTGTTTGCAAAGAAGATATAATAGGTTTCCAAGTAGTCGGAAGGCGAAGACCATCATCTCTCTTATTTAAACAATCGGGACGTTTTTCAATCTCGATTGCTTCCCGGATAATTCTCGTTTTGAAATTGTAAACCGGTGCTATTGTTTTGGCATTATCGAAGTCTATTTTGTGCCCTGTATGAATATGATGCATGGCCAGCGCCGATGAGGGGTCGGATTTTCTAACTGCGAGGGTGTGTTCGTATATTCTATTGTGGATGCGTCTGTTTGTTTGTCCTACGTAAGTTCGGGAACAGTCGGAACAAGGAATTTCGTAAACTCCGTGGGATTCGTTTGGAATCGTATCCTTGGGAGTTTTTATAAGATTTGATAGTTTTTGGTCTGTTGTGAATACGGTTTTGATATTATGGGTTCTGAAAATTCGGCTGATTTTGTCGGTGACACCTTTAATGTATGGTAAAAACGCTGTGTGTTGTTGTGTGGACGCTGTTTGTTCTTGTTGTGGTGTAGTGGTTTGTTGTTGTGCGTTTCTAATGTTTCGTAGTATGTGATTGTTGTCGTATCCGTTTTCTAGCAATGTCTGTCTTAAAAAGTTTAATTCTGTCTGTTTGTTGTTGTTGTCCGTTAGTCTAAGGGATCGTGTTACTAATGTTCGAACCACGGAATTTAGTTGCGATGGGTGATGGTGAGATTGGGCGTTAAGATACCGATTAGTGTGGGTTGGTTTTCGGTAGACAGTGTAAGAAAATCCTCTGACTGGGTTTTTAGTGATGCGTACATCTAAGAAAGGCAAAGAAAAATTATTTTCCATTTCCATGGTGAACTGGATTTGGGGGTTGATGTTATTTAGGTAAGAAAGGAATTCGTCTAGAGATTCTTTGCCGTGTGGCCAGACAGCGAAAATGTCGTCAACGTATCTTAACCAACACGTTGGTTTAAGTTGGGATGAATTGAGGGCTTGTGTCTCGAAGTTTTCCATGAAAATGTTGGCCAATGCAGGAGAGAGGGGTGAACCCATTGGAGCACCTCGAACTTGTTTGTAAAATTTGTTTTGAAAAAGGAAATAAGTGTTAGATGTGCAGTGTTCCACAAGAGCTAAGGTATCGTGGGAAATTTTGTGTTTATTTTTGAGAATGTCAAGGGTTTCCGATAGAGGTATATTGGTGAATAAGGAAACTATATCAAAGCTAACTAGGATGTCGTTTTGAGAAATGGTGTTGTTTTGAAGAAGGTCGATGAAATGGGTGGAGTTTTTGACATAGGATGTAGCGTTTTCTACTAATGGTTGGAGAGTTTTGGCTAGATGTTTTGCAAGTTTTTGTGTGGGTGAACGGTGGGCACTTACGATAGGGCGAAGGGGAATATCAGGCTTATGGATTTTTGGGAGACCATATTTTCTAGGGATGCGAGATGATTTTTCGCGGGGGATTAGTTCTTTTTTGAGGTCAGGATTGAGTTGGGAGTTGTTGATGATAGTTTTGGTTTTCTTTTCCAGATAAGTTGTAGGGTCGTTAGGGATTTGTTTGTAGTCTGTGTTGTTTAGTATATTGTCCATCTTTTGTATATAGTCTGTTTTGTCAAGTATGACTGTAGCGTTGCCTTTGTCTGCTGGTAGTATTATAATTTCTGTGTTTCGGTTTAGGTCTCTGATTGACTGTCGTTCGTGAGGAGAAAGGTTGGAAGGTGGAAGTTTGGCAGAACGTAATATTCTTGTAATGTCTTGTCTCGTAATTTCAGCTTCGTCAGTCGGTAAGTGTGTTATTGCATCTTCTGATTGAGAAATTATCTTTTCTATTGGGATGAATTTAGGGGTTAGTGCAAAATTAAAACCTTTGGATAGGACTTTGATGGCGACGTCACTTATGGTGGAATTTGAAAGGTTGTGAACTACTATAGGAGGATTGGCATTATGTGTGTGTTGTGGGAGATTTTTGTTGTCTAGAAGCTGCTGTAATTTTCTTTTTTGTACGTCCGTCTTTTGTTGTGTAACATGTTCTGATTTACTATGTGAAAGTCTGTCTAGAGTCTCCCAAAGTGTAGGGTGTATTTTGTATGTGTGTATTTTTATGTACGTGTCGTAAAGCAGTGTGTTGGTAGTGTTAAGGTGTCGTCTTGTCTCGTGAATGGAATTTCTAAGGAGAGCAAAGCCTGTTCGTTTTAAAATGTTGGAGACGTTATGTGATTTGGTGTGATGTTTAAGTTGAAAAGATTTTGGGACCACGTGATGATCACGGCAGGCTTTTAGAAAGGTGAGGTCACAAAGGAGACGGGATTTGCGGATAAGGAGTTTGGTGAAAATTTTGGTAGAAGATAAAAGTTCCTCCCCGTAGAGGCGAATTAAATGTTCAGAAAGATTTCCGCGGTCTTTAATGTGAGACATGCTTGGTTCTCGGGTTAAACCGCGTCCAGAATTTATGGAAACTCGACGTTTCGGCTCCTGTTTTGGAGCCATTTTCAAGAGGTAAAGGAAATATGTAAGGACACTCTAAGGCCTCAATCTGCCTACTCCTTAGAGTGATGGACAAAGGTGGGTAAAGGAAATATGTAAGGACACTCTAAGGCCTCAATCTGCCTACTCCTTAGAGTGGTGGACAAATGTGGGTAAAGGAAATATGTAAGGACACTCTAAGGCCTCAATCTGCCTACTCCTTAGAGTGATGGACAAAGGTGGGTAAAGGAAATATGTAAGGACACTCTAAGGCCTCAATCTGCCTACTCCTTAGAGTGGTGGACAAAGGTAGGTAAAGGAAATATGTAAGGACACTCTAAGGCCTCAATCTGCCTACTCCTTAGAGTGGTGGACAAAGGTAGGTAAAGGAAATATGTAAGGACACTCTAAGGCCTCAATCTGCCTACTCCTTAGAGTGGTGGATAAAGGTAGGTTGGGTTGTTGTAGCTCGATTACGGGGCCTCAATCTGCTTACTCCCCAAATCTCGCTGGAGATCGTCTGTGAGGTCTCAGTGTGTTCAACCCTAGGCCTCAGAGAGACCTTTGTCCATCACTCTAAGGAGTAGGCAGATTGAGGCCTTAGAGTGTCCTTACATATTTCCTTTACCCACATTTGTCCACCACTCTAAGGAGTAGGCAGATTGAGGCCTTAGAGTGTCCTTACATATTTCCTTTACCCACCTTTGTCCATCACTCTAAGGAGTAGGCAGATTGAGGCCTTAGAGTGTCCTTACATATTTCCTTTACCTCTTGAAAATGGCTCCAAAACAGGAGCCGAAACGTCGAGTTTCCATAAATTCTGGACGCGGTTTAACCCGAGAACCAAGCATGTCTCACATTAAAGACCGCGGAAATCTTTCTGAACATTTAATTCGCCTCTACGGGGAGGAACTTTTATCTTCTACCAAAAAATTTTCACCAAACTCCTTATCCGCAAATCCCGTCTCCTTTGTGACCTCACCTTTCTAAAAGCCTGCCGTGATCATCACGTGGTCCCAAAATCTTTTCAACTTAAACATCACACCAAATCACATAACGTCTCCAACATTTTAAAACGAACAGGCTTTGCTCTCCTTAGAAATTCCATTCACGAGACAAGACAACACCTTAACACTACCAACACACTGCTTTACGACACGTACATAAAAATACACACATACAAAATACACCCTACACTTTGGGAGACTCTAGACAGACTTTCACATAGTAAATCAGAACATGTTACACAACAAAAGACGGACGTACAAAAAAGAAAATTACAGCAGCTTCTAGACAACAAAAATCTCCCACAACACACACATAATGCCAATCCTCCTATAGTAGTTCACAACCTTTCAAATTCCACCATAAGTGACGTCGCCATCAAAGTCCTATCCAAAGGTTTTAATTTTGCACCAACCCCTAAATTCATCCCAATAGAAAAGATAATTTCTCAATCAGAAGATGCAATAACACACTTACCGACTGACGAAGCTGAAATTACGAGACAAGACATTACAAGAATATTACGTTCTGCCAAACTTCCACCTTCCAACCTTTCTCCTCACGAACGACAGTCAATCAGAGACCTAAACCGAAACACAGAAATTATAATACTACCAGCAGACAAAGGCAACGCTACAGTCATACTTGACAAAACAGACTATATACAAAAGATGGACAATATACTAAACAACACAGACTACAAACAAATCCCTAACGACCCTACAACTTATCTGGAAAAGAAAACCAAAACTATCATCAACAACTCCCAACTCAATCCTGACCTCAAAAAAGAACTAATCCCCCGCGAAAAATCATCTCGCATCCCTAGAAAATATGGTCTCCCAAAAATCCATAAGCCTGATATTCCCCTTCGCCCTATCGTAAGTGCCCACCGTTCACCCACACAAAAACTTGCAAAACATCTAGCCAAAACTCTCCAACCATTAGTAGAAAACGCTACATCCTATGTCAAAAACTCCACCCATTTCATCGACCTTCTTCAAAACAACACCATTTCTCAAAACGACATCCTAGTTAGCTTTGATATAGTTTCCTTATTCACCAATATACCTCTATCTGAAACCCTTGACATTCTCAAAAATAAACACAAAATTTCCCACGATACCTTAGCTCTTGTGGAACACTGCACATCTAACACTTATTTCCTTTTTCAAAACAAATTTTACAAACAAATTCGAGGTGCTCCAATGGGTTCACCCCTCTCTCCTGCATTGGCCAACATTTTCATGGAAAACTTCGAGACACAAGCCCTCAATTCATCCCAACTTAAACCAACGTGTTGGTTAAGATACGTTGACGACATTTTCGCTGTCTGGCCAAACGGCAAAGAATCTCTAGACGAATTCCTTTCTTACCTAAATAACATCAACCCCCAAATCCAGTTCACCATGGAAATGGAAAATAATTTTTCTTTGCCTTTCTTAGATGTACGCATCACTAAAAAACCCAGTCAGAGGATTTTCTTACACTGTCTACCAAAAACCAACCCACACTAATCGGTATCTTAACGCCCAATCTCACCATCACCCATCGCAACTAAATTCCGTGGTTCGAACATTAGTAACACGATCCCTTACACTAACGGACAACAACAACAAACAGACAGAATTAAACTGTTTAAGACAGACTAACGGACAACAACAACAAACAGACAGAATTAAACTTTTTAAGACAGACATTGCTAGAAAACGGATACGACAACAATCACATACTACGAAACATTAGAAACGCACAACAACAAACCACTACACCACAACAAGAACAAACAGCGTCCACACAACAACACACAGCGTTTTTACCATACATTAAAGGTGTCACCGACAAAATCAGCCGAATTTTCAGAACCCATAATATCAAAACCGTATTCACAACAGACCAAAAACTATCAAATCTTATAAAAACTCCCAAGGATACGATTCCAAACGAATCCCACGGAGTTTACGAAATTCCTTGTTCCGACTGTTCCCGAACTTACGTAGGACAAACAAACAGACGCATGCACAATAGAATATACGAACACACCCTCGCAGTTAGAAAATCCGACCCCTCATCGGCGCTGGCCATGCATCATATTCATACAGGGCACAAAATAGACTTCGATAATGCCAAAACAATAGCACCGGTTTACAATTTCAAAACGAGAATTATCCGGGAAGCAATCGAGATTGAAAAACGTCCCGATTGTTTAAATAAGAGACATGATGGTCTTCGCCTTCCGACTACTTGGAAACCTATTATATCTTCTTTGCAAACACACAAAAGGGAAATGAATTCCACAGACAATTTTATTGCATCATTATCCCCCCACTTAATTGACGGTGACCCCACTACTTTCACTGATGACGCAACAGGTAGACGAAACGACCTATATAAGACAAGACTTGCAACGAACTGCCAGATCTCTCTGAGGCCTAGGGTTGAACACACTGAGACCTCACAGACGATCTCCAGCGAGATTTGGGGAGTAGGCAGATTGAGGCCCCGTAATCGAGCTACAACAACCCAACCTACCTTTATCCACCACTCTAAGGAGTAGGCAGATTGAGGCCTTAGAGTGTCCTTACATATTTCCTTTACCTACCTTTGTCCACCACTCTAAGGAGTAGGCAGATTGAGGCCTTAGAGTGTCCTTACATATTTCCTTTACCTACCTTTGTCGACCACTCTAAGGAGTAGGCAGATTGAGGCCTTAGAGTGTCCTTACATATTTCCTTTACCCACCTTTGTCCATCACTCTAAGGAGTAGGCAGATTGAGGCCTTAGAGTGTCCTTACATATTTCCTTTACCCACATTTGTCCACCACTCTAAGGAGTAGGCAGATTGAGGCCTTAGAGTGTCCTTACATATTTCCTTTACCCACCTTTGTCCATCACTCTAAGGAGTAGGCAGATTGAGGCCTTAGAGTGTCCTTACATATTTCCTTTACCTCTTGAAAATGGCTCCAAAACAGGAGCCGAAACGTCGAGTTTCCATAAATTCTGGACGCGGTTTAACCCGAGAACCAAGCATGTCTCACATTAAAGACCGCGGAAATCTTTCTGAACATTTAATTCGCCTCTACGGGGAGGAACTTTTATCTTCTACCAAAATTTTCACCAAACTCCTTGTCCGCAAATCCCGTCTCCTTTGTGACCTCACCTTTCTAAAAGCCTGCCGTGATCATCACGTGGTCCCAAAATCTTTTCAACTTAAACATCACACCAAATCACATAACGTCTCCAACATTTTAAAACGAACAGGCTTTGCTCTCCTTAGAAATTCCATTCACGAGACAAGACGACACCTTAACACTACCAACACACTGCTTTACGACACGTACATAAAAATACACACATACAAAATACACCCTACACTTTGGGAGACTCTAGACAGACTTTCACATAGTAAATCAGAACATGTTACACAACAAAAGACGGACGTACAAAAATGAAAATTACAGCAGCTTCTAGACAACAAAAATCTCCCACAACACACACATAATGCCAATCCTCCTATAGTAGTTCACAACCTTTCCAATTCCACCATAAGTGACGTCGCCATCAAAGTCCTATCCAAAGGTTTTAATTTTGCACCAACCCCTAAATTCATCCCAATAGAAAATATAATTTCTCAATCAGAAGATGCAATAACACACTTACCGACTGACGAAGCTGAAATTACGAGACAAGACATTACAAGAATATTACGTTCTGCCAAACTTCCACCTTCCAACCTTTCTCCTCACGAACGACAGTCAATCAGAGACCTAAACCGAAACACAGAAATTATAATACTACCAGCAGACAAAGGCAACGCTACAGTCATACTTGACAAAACAGACTATATACAAAAGATGGACAATATACTAAACAACACAGACTACAAACAAATCCCTAACGACCCTACAACTTATCTGGAAAAGAAAACCAAAACTATCATCAACAACTCCCAACTCAATCCTGACCTCAAAAAAGAACTAATCCCCCGCGAAAAATCATCTCGCATCCCTAGAAAATATGGTCTCCCAAAAATCCATAAGCCTGATATTCCCCTTCGCCCTATCGTAAGTGCCCACCGTTCACCCACACAAAAACTTGCAAAACATCTAGCCAAAACTCTCCAACCATTAGTAGAAAACGCTACATCCTATGTCAAAAACTCCACCCATTTCATCGACCTTCTTCAAAACAACACCATTTCTCAAAACGACATCCTAGTTAGCTTTGATATAGTTTCCTTATTCACCAATATACCTCTATCTGAAACCCTTGACATTCTCAAAAATAAACACAAAATTTCCCACGATACCTTAGCTCTTGTGGAACACTGCACATCTAACACTTATTTCCTTTTTCAAAACAAATTTTACAAACAAGTTCGAGGTGCTCCAATGGGTTCACCCCTCTCTCCTGCATTGGCCAACATTTTCATGGAAAACTTCGAGACACAAGCCCTCAATTCATCCCAACTTAAACCAACGTGTTGGTTAAGATACGTTGACGACATTTTCGCTGTCTGGCCACACGGCAAAGAATCTCTAGACGAATTCCTTTCTTACCTAAATAACATCAACCCCCAAATCCAGTTCACCATGGAAATGGAAAATAATTTTTCTTTGCCTTTCTTAGATGTACGCATCACTAAAAACCCAGTCAGAGGATTTTCTTACACTGTCTACCGAAAACCAACCCACACTAATCGGTATCTTAACGCCCAATCTCACCATCACCCATCGCAACTAAATTCCGTGGTTCGAACATTAGTAACACGATCCCTTAGACTAACGGACAACAACAACAAACAGACAGAATTAAACTTTTTAAGACAGACATTGCTAGAAAACGGATACGACAACAATCACATACTACGAAACATTAGAAACGCACAACAACAAACCACTACACCACAACAAGAACAAACAGCGTCCACACAACAACACACAGCGTTTTTACCATACATTAAAGGTGTCACCGACAAAATCAGCCGAATTTTCAGAACCCATAATATCAAAACCGTATTCACAACAGACCAAAAACTATCAAATCTTATAAAAACTCCCAAGGATACGATTCCAAACGAATCCCACGGAGTTTACGAAATTCCTTGTTCCGACTGTTCCCGAACTTACTTAGGACAAACAAACAGGCGCATCCACAATAGAATATACGAACACACCCTCGCAGTTAGAAAATCCGACCCCTCATCGGCGCTGGCCATGCATCATATTCATACAGGGCACAAAATAGACTTCGATAATGCCAAAACAATAGCACCGGTTTACAATTTCAAAACGAGAATTATCCGGGAAGCAATCGAGATTGAAAAACGTCCCGATTGTTTAAATAAGAGAGATGATGGTCTTCGCCTTCCGACTACTTGGAAACCTATTATATCTTCTTTGCAAACACACAAAAGGGAAATGAATTCCACAGACAATTTTATTGCATCATTATCCCCCCACTTAATTGACGGTGACCCCACTACTTTCACTGATGACGCAACAGGTAGACGAAACGACCTATATAAGACAAGACTTGCAACGAACTGCCAGATCTCTCTGAGGCCTAGGGTTGAACACACTGAGACCTCACAGACGATCTCCAGCGAGATTTGGGGAGTAGGCAGATTGAGGCCCCGTAATCGAGCTACAACAACCCAACCTACCTTTATCCACCACTCTAAGGAGTAGGCAGATTGAGGCCTTAGAGTGTCCTTACATATTTCCTTTACCTACCTTTGTCCACCACTCTAAGGAGTAGGCAGATTGAGGCCTTAGAGTGTCCTTACATATTTCCTTTACCTACCTTTGTCCACCACTCTAAGGAGTAGGCAGATTGAGGCCTTAGAGTGTCCTTACATATTTCCTTTACCCACCTTTGTCCATCACTCTAAGGAGTAGGCAGATTGAGGCCTTAGAGTGTCCTTACATATTTCCTTTACCCACATTTGTCCACCACTCTAAGGAGTAGGCAGATTGAGGCCTTAGAGTGTCCTTACATATTTCCTTTACCCACCTTTGTCCATCACTCTAAGGAGTAGGCAGATTGAGGCCTTAGAGTGTCCTTACATATTTCCTTTACCTCTTGAAAATGGCTCCAAAACAGGAGCCGAAACGTCGAGTTTCCATAAATTCTGGACGCGGTTTAACCCGAGAACCAAGCATGTCTCATATATATATATATATATATATATATATATATATATATATATATATATATATATATATATATATATATATATATATATATATATATATATATATATATATATATATATATATATTGTTACGACCCAGATGTCGTAAGTTGTTTTTTTATTCTTAATCTCTCATAATTTTTTTAAGTTTGGCTTCTATTTAATGTGTTCTCACGCGAGTGAGTATTTAGGCTGACACAGACACCGTGTCTGTGTTCATCTATAATGATCATCGAGCGGGTGATACCTTCAGTATCCCTGCTCGTTTAATTCTATTAAGTCTACGATTAAAATACAGCGGAACTGGGGGTCATCTGCTGTCTTTCTATGTTTGGTTAACGGCTGGTTACATAGCACAAAGTCGATCTGATCTATATGTTGGTATGACTGGGCGCATGTGCATGGAGTGATGACGGAGGCCTTCTCCATGGCGTTCACGCTTCTGGTTTCATCTGTCGTAGTGTGGAGAGTGCCATAGTGGCCAGGTCCGTTTTGTGTAGAGTAATGCCACCACGTTAAGCCGATAAAAGAACGTCGTTCTTCAGGGCAAGCTGGTGTTTACATCCAGGCTAGTGTGATTATAGTTTAGGGCCACTGCCAGTCCAGTGTATTAGAAGAATTGAGAACGTAGAGGGCCACTGCTGTCAATAGGCCGCTGTTAGTTGTCTGGATCTGTTACCGGCCTGAGTTACGCTGAGGAAGCTGCTCCTGGTCTCACACAGATGAGTATTAAAGCAACCACTTCATCGTGGGAATTCAGTTTAATTGTGTGAATTTATTTTTCTGCCATTGCCTACGTACATATATCCTTTTTTGCGTGTGCCTTAACTTCAATGTCATTTGAACTTGTGTGACAGATAACGACTGTTAACATCATTGCCTGCCGGTACAGTTGTGGACCTGGTGGTCGTCCCCGTACCATGACTGCTTCAGTGATTATACTGAGTGCCATTGTGGCCAGTCATTCAACTTCATTAACTGTTATTATTACTTAGGATCATTGACCTATCGTTCACGGCACTATTTGTTAAAATTAGTCCTGATTATTGACCTGCAGGGTCGTTTACTTATGTTTGTTAATATTATTAATAATTACTGACCTATAGGGCCGGTCATTGATTATTTGTTATTATTATTTATGATCCCTGATCTATAGGGTCGGTTATTGAGATAGTTGTTCATCACGACATAAACTCCACGAAGGGGCGTCACCCCTAAGTGTTTAATTAAGTCAGTTTCACCCCACCAGTGAAGTGCATTACTGTTTACCTTGTGAGAAGTGCTTCACGCTTCTTGCAGTTTTATTCTGAAGGGTTAACTGACTTGTTACATAAATAACACCAACTTTAGAACAATAATTTACTGTTCAGGCCCCTCAGGCAGATCATTTTAACCTGTTTAGGTTATATTACCTTTCTGAACACTGTGTGAGCTCATTCACCAGAGATTAAACACTGATGTTAATTAATAGCTGTTGATATTATCTGCCAGTAGTTACCCATATAATAGTCGGACCTTATTGTATTTATGTCGGTCCCTATTACCATACAGCCTACTGTTATCGTAGCATAATTCTATGCCACCACTGTATTTACACTGTGAATATATGGGTTATTATTTCTGGTAGTATTATTTGCTGAACATAACATTGCTTGCGTTTGTGTCGTTCGAGCTCGCGTTTTGCGGATTAGCAAAATTATTGGATTATAGAAGCATTATTGATCTGGATTCTAAGTCACCAAGTCATCATAGTTCCCGCGTAGGTACTAATAACACCTTGAACCTGCCCACGGGTTGCGGAAAGTGGCTGGCGCCTAGTAAATTAAGTCTCTCAGACTTTGATAAACTCAGAGTGTTTAACACCCGAACCCCTCTGAGATGTCTCAATGCTTGAGCTCTGCTTAGGCCTCCGCTGCTTATTGAGGGAACTGTGGTGTGTTCCACCTCTCCGGTACTTAGTAGCGGACGGTCGTAGCAATATATATATATATATATATATATATATATATATATATATATATATATATATATGTATATTCCTGTCAGTAAATATCAAAAGTCATTCCAATACAAATCATCCATATTACACGATGCTAGCCACATAAAAATCATAAATAACCACAAATTACCACCAGACATATTATTTGCTGCTGTTATTTAGTACTGAATACATGTGATATGAATAAGCTAAAAAGAAACATTTCATTTAAGTTATTGTTGAAAATTAATAATATATAACCTATATAATATGGAGCAATTTTAATAAAAAGTAATAAGCTACATACCTAAAGGTGTATGAGTAGCGAGAAGTTTAAAACAGGTTAATTTTTAAAGCAAATAAAAGATTGTCAAAAGATTTTACTCACAAAACTTAAAAACAAAATGTATTAAAACCACTCTGTATAGTAATAAGTGGTAAAATGGACACTAACAAAGACAACTTTTTAAAACAGACTTCTCAAGCAAGAATGAACAATTTTAAAGTGCTTTACTTACGTTAAAAGTCATTGTTTACATGTCTAATTAATTAGTTAGGTTATCCAAATGTCATATTTCAGATTTAGTAATAGTCTGTTTGTAAATGACATTTGAGTGTAGGGTTTGAATTTGGCTGGTATCTAAGACAGACTTACCTGTCAAGAGCCAAAGCAATGGTAATTTTCTGTACAAGACTATGTTGATGTTATGCAGCTGAGTCCGATAAAGAGGAACGATGAAATATTGAAAATAAATTTCCAGACAGCTGGCTATGACTTTAAACAAGAACCGGAGATGAGCTTCGAGATTATGTTTCGGATATCCGTTTTCTGTTTGAGAAGAAGTTGTTGTTTGATAGTCTCTGAGGGGAGAGCGTCATATTTTATTGTCCTGGTATATCATGGAATTTTAAGTGAATTTGTGCCTAAATAATATTAAATGTGTCCAACAAGCCAGTAGATCTTCTAGACAACACAATCACGACGAGAAATGAATGTACAGGTGATAAACAGCAAAATATTACCTGTATGTACTCAGCAGACACCAAAGGTACCAAACAATTCACTTAATTAATATAAATGACAGTAAAAGAAAGTTTCCTATATGCATTAATATAAATAAACGATCCATCTATTATTGGGAAATAAATGTTTCGATCACAAAAGCAGATTTCATCAGTATAGCGAAAATTTAAACCAACATAAAATAGTGTTTTACAAATCTCATAGAGGGCGCATAGTGTGTCAAACTTAAAACTGAAGAACAAGTTTTGCCATTTTTGTTATAAAACTAAAACAATCAAACAAATCCTGTCACTCAAAATAAACTTTGTTATTAATTTTAAACTAGAGGATCCAATAAGAAAAATTCTAGAATTTCCAATCAAATTTAAAAATAAAAATATTTATTACATTTAAAAGTTTTTTTATGTATTTATGGCATATAGCTCCTTTATCAATTAGAACCGATTAACTGAGATATAGGGTCAACAATGCTGAGCAGCCAAGGAAATTAATTAAAGGTTAAGTATAATATTTATATTTATATCTGTTATTACACATCACATATCAGATTTCAAACAAACAGAAAAATCCACGAATTATTTATTTATTTGTCACTATAATACAAAATTAACATAAATTTACATAAAGTATACATGTGGATTGAGTGTAACCTGTGGGTATTGTTAAAATAAAAGTAAAATACTGTACACATAAAATAAACTTGAAATTAAACATATTCACATTTAAAATAAATTATAATCTAATAATTATACATACAGGGTGATATAATATATACATTATATACATCACTAAAACTAACTATATACAATCTAAAAATTACAAAACCATACAAAGAAGCAATATAAAAACATATATAAAATATAAAAGTAAGAAAAGGTGTCAATACCCCATTAATAATATAACTATATATATATATATATATATATATATATATATATATATATATATATATATATATATATATATATATATATATATATATATATATATATATATATATATGTATATGTATGTATGTATGTGTGTATCACACTGATAACTTAAAAAATAATGGGCCGATTTTGATAAAAGTTGGCATGTACCTTCATTTTGTAAATGACTTGGATAACTTCGTTAGTCAGGAAAGTCGGACAAGGTTTTCCTGGAAAATTTTGAGTTTTCATACGAAAAAATTTTTTATCTGAAAAACTAAAAAAGGTATTATAAGCAAATTTGGTAGGTAGATTAACGATATAAAAAGTAAACTATACACCAAAATTTAGATTTCCATGTTACAAGAAAAAAAAGTTACAATAAAATATTTTGTGCCAGATCATTTCTATGAAAATTCACTACCATAACGCACTTGCTGCGTCCAGGCTTTTCTTCTAATGATTCTGATAATTGACACCTTTGTTCTAAGAATTTCAAAAAATCATCAAATTTAGCCAATTTTGTATTTAAAGTGGCTTCGAGGTCTTTGTTGTGTAATCTAATTTAGATGTCAATAAGGGAATAATAATAGCATGGCACTGGTCAACTTGACAAGTGTACAATTCTTAAACAAAAAGCAGAATCACCCCAAAAACCATAAAAATAATAAGAGAAAGTTATGTACTAGATACGTGTTTCGACAATGAAGTTGTCATTATCAGTAGCTGTCGCTAAACTAACTGTATGGACAAAATTATCCTATTTATATACCTAAGCTTTACACTAAAAATTATGTAATATCACAAAAATAATAACAGAAAGTTATGCGCTAGATACATATTTCGACAACGAAGTTGTCTTCATCAGTGGCTGTCGCTAAGCTAACTGTATGGACAAAATTATCCCATTTATATACCTAAACTATTCACTAAAAATGATGTAATACTAATGATGTAATTCTGGTGATGCAATACCGGGTGTATGCAAAACTGGATGATGAAATAGCGGATGATGCAACATCGCATGATGCCGGATGATGCAACACTGGGTTATGTAATTCAAGGACTATTCTTGTGTCTGTGGATATGCCTAACTGGTTGTGTCCATGTTGTAAGCAATCATGGATGGAGAGTCGAAAATCTCATCAGAACTGGTCCTTATCGGGAAATAACAAAGACCCCCTATATGATAACTCTGTTTAAAAGTACAGACAAAAGTTACGTTAATTTCATACAGGAGGGTCACCTTATCCAATGCAATTATACCTTGCTTGTATTGCCTCCTGAAGGTCCATAAGCTGGGGAACGAAATGAGAGCCATAGTCTCTGGCATCGGTTCCGACTTATGAACTTTCCAAATGGTTATTCAAAGAGCTCAGTACATTGGAAATTCAACCTTCTAGTTTATAGTGAAAAATTCCATTAAATTTATTAATAGAATCAAAGATATTAAGGTAAAACCAAATGAAGTACTGATCTCCTTTGATGTCCAAGTCATTGTTGCCCAGCATCCATATTGACATAGCTCTTCAGTATCTTCGACAGACGGGGGGAACCACAATGGGAAACCCATTGTCCCCCTTCGTTGCCAAACTATTCATGATCCGAATTGAGAGTGACTTTGCTGGAGCAGTGGAGTATTTTCCGACGGTATGGTTGTGAAATGTGGACCATATTTCTGCCATATATGACCTCAGTAAAGATAACATCAATAATTCTGTTAATAAGCTGAACAATAGATTCCCTTCAATCAAGTTTACCTACAAAATGTAGAACAACTACCAATCACCCTTCATTGGCACTCTTGTCGTCAAAAATATAGATAGGTTACAATTTGACATTTAGAGGAAAGAAATTTCTTCATACAATCAGATTCAAATCATCCTTTTGGTCACAAAATCTCGAGTTTGAGCTTTCTTGTTCGGAGGTTACTCAGTTTTCCTTTGAGCAATAAGCGATACAAGTCAGAGATGAACAAAATTATATATTGTGATTTGTAACGGGTTCTCTCCAGACATTATGTATAGATTAGTTACTAATCATAGGTCGAAAATGTCGATACATTACGACATTGGAGCCTGAATCTGATGAGCCACCCAAAAAGTTTGCTGTACTTCCTTTCTATCCTTTTCTTTCAAAAGGGTTCGAGAAAATATGCGAAGAAAATGACTTGAGAGTTCTTTATAAAGTTGATAATTTGAAGAATCGTTTGGGTGGACCAAAGGATACTATTGACTTCCGACAAAAATCGGGCATTTATCAAATATCTTGTAATAATTGTGAGAAAATCTATATTGGGCAAACGCGGAGATCAATAACAACAAGATCCAAAGAGCACATAGCTCATTTCAGATTTAATAGAGCAAAAAAATCTAGCTTTACCCAACATATGATTGACTCGGGACATAAGGTAAGTGATAGTAATCTTAACTTATTGAAAGTAACCACGGATTATTGCAAGTTAGATGCCTTGGAAAGTTTAGAAATCCGCCAAGTAAATCCACAAAATTTGATGAATTCACACATGGGTCCTGTCAATTCAGCACTTTTTGAAATAGCACGAAATAATCCATGGTTGCTTTCAACATTGCCACAACTAGTTAGGCATATCCACTGACACACTAATAGCCCTTGAATTACGTCACACTGTGTTACATCATCCGGTGAAGCATCATCCGGTACCGAGGCATCCAATATTGCATCATGCGGTGTTGCATCATCTGGTATCTTATTATCCAGAATTGCACTACCCAGTATTGCGTCTTCATCCGGTATTGCATCATCGATATTACATCATTTTTAGCTATACGTAGGTATATAAATAGGATATTTAGCCCAGACAGTTAGTTTAGCGACACCTACTGATAAAGACAACTTCGTTGTCAAAATACGTATCTAGCGCATAACTCTCTATTATTATTTTTGTGATTTTTGAGGTGATTCTGCTTTTTGTTTCAGTTTTCAGCCACAGTGTCCAACCTCAGTCTTTTGTACAATTCTTATGAAAATTCACTACTATAACACACATGCTATGTCCCGAGATTTTTATACATTATTAACTTTCAACAATTTTCACAGATATAACTGTCGAGATGCAGTATGGTGGTGGCTGCACTGCATCAAATCCTATACAGAAGAAGCACCCAATGGAACTTCAATATTGCAAGATCAAGTGTCTCGTATCTTCCCTACAGACGATTCCACTGCCAGATCTCCAGGAGAAGTAGATCAGCCACTATATCAGGTGATCCAGGAAGCTCTCACTGTACATTTTCAAGGTTTGGCATTTAGGGAAAGGAATGCTGGTAAACAGATAGATGAACATATGACTGATAAAGGATTTAATAACCAAATTGGAGTGCACCCAGAGACAGGGTTTGTATTTGGAGGTAATGAATGGAACTGTGGCACCTGGATGGATAAGATGGGGTCCTCCGATAAGTCAGGTGGGTAATTTATACTCCACTCATATATCAATGAAGTAAATGTAAACAAGACCATGCCCTACTATGTTTCCTGTAGCCGTTTCAGCGGAGAATGCTTCTGGTTTTGTGAAAAAGTGACTATTGTGATAAATTGTGCACTTTTCCTTAAAATATAGAATTAATTTTTGGTGTCAATTTTTATTACAGCACAAACATGTGCCAACCTAAAATTAGTACCATGGTAGATGTTGTTCATTTTAAATGTTTTAATATTATGGAGCATAACTGAGTTTTTAAATTTAAGCTTTCACATTTATCCTGTTTTGACTAGATTAAATTAGAAAAAGCAATGAGAGTAATGATAAATATGTATGAGGAAAGACTAAAATCAAATCTACCTAGATAACCAGGAAAGAAAGGATTTAGAAAACAAACAAAATTGTTTTTACCATATACCGAGTATCCAGAAAGCCTGGAAACAGTTGAATATCTCGTAAAATACGCCTTAGATCGAGAAATGAAAAAAACATGCATGTGATATTTTTGAAAAAGCTAGCAAATTACACCAAAATTGATGCCCCAAACCAACCACTATGGGTAGGGGAGGGGGCAACTTTAAAATCTTAAATAGAAACTCACGTGAATCCTCTAGCCTCTCACCATCTGGGTGTATGATTTAAGTGAGTCCAATCGCCACACGCCATCGGGGTGATCACGTGTTCAAATCATTCAAATGGTTTATTTATTATTTCGAAAGTTTTACTCCAAGCTGAAGCAGCTGAATGACCTTGGAATACTGCTCTTTATATATTTTCTGAAAATAATGGAATTTTTCCATTGAAAATTACCATTTTAGATTACTCGAGCTGAAAAATTTTATTTTCCAACCTAGTCAAAATACAATTTTTTCCCCCTCAGGGCTCTCGTCCGCATCTTTGCCGCCCCGATAGCACTGCAGCCTTTGGCTTATTGTGCATGCCCTTAGTCTTTCTACTCCACCCATTCCAAAATCACTGTGCCTTGAACTAGTCTGCACAGCGGTTGGTAGGGTGAAGTTTTGTATTGCTCTGTCTCCGGTCTAGACTGACCGTAGATCAGTTGTCTTTTGCAGTTCAGAGGTTTACACTCGCACCAGATGTGCTGGGCTGATTCCTCCCCCTCGGAAAATACATTACATTACCTTGAAAATGCACTCCAAAAGTATTATTGTTATTAATGACATGTAGTTGTCATCAATATCTGCCTCCGCGTAATTACTGTGTTAGTTAGCACTAGTGGGCGCATGGATCTCCCTTTGCGCATGCATCTACTTTTCCACATGGATCCAGCTTTGTGAAAGGATCTACCTTTTTCGCATCGTTCTACCTTTCCGCATGAATCTACCTTTGCGAAAGGATCTACCAAGTATAAAAATATAAAAATTTAAAAGAACTGTATTAATTATATTATTGTTCATTACCGTGACACACTTGCTGCATCAGTATTTCTTCCATAATATGTATTAATTATATTCTTGTTCAGTACTGTAACGTACTTGCTGTGTCAGTATTTCTTCCATGATATTATGTATTAACTATAATATTGTTCATTACTGTAATGAACCTGTTGCGACAATATATGTTATTTTTAAGTTTTCTGTTTTGTTTGATAAATTCCACCATACTCTCTACCATAATATGTATTAATTATTATATTGTTCATTGGTGTAACGCACTTGCTTCATCAATATATATCGTATGAAATATTATTTTACATTTTGTTGACTAACTGTTCTTACCTGATAGCCAGTTTGCTCAGCTCAACCGTATCTTTATAAGAAGAAGAACAAACTGCATTTCGGAATAGGCTTTCCAATTTAGCATTAAATAACAAAATTGGGCGATTGAATAGAGTTAAATAAAGATTTGATATATAACCATATCTGCAGTTACACAATTACACAAGTATCATAAAATATGCATTCATTAGAAGGTATACCACTAAAAATGTGACAGGTCATTTCAAAAGTATATTTTTTAAAGCACTTTCCTATTAAAATTAACTTCAAAGACTTATCATAATGATATAAATATACAATATAAACGTTTTAAAAACCATTCAGCAATAAATAATATACAGAAAACCCATAAAAATTGCAGATAAATGTGTTCAAAAAATAACTATCTTATATTTAATAATTTCTATGTAATTCTGCATGGTGGTACAACGTATTTCCATATTTAGCCAGCTGTGCAAAAAACTGTCAGTTACAACGTTGTTCATGCAAACTATGCATTTATTATTTACATGTGTAGAAATCGGAGATTTTTAGGTGTTTACTTGTTTTTATTAATGTTATTACTAAAAATGACTTGACTTTTTAGGTAATCGTGGAAAACCAGCAACTCCACGGGATGGTTCTGCCATAGAACTGATAGGCTTATCAAAATCTGTAATTAGTTGGTTAGATAATTTACATAAACAAAAGCTTTACCCATACGACGGTGTCGAAAGAAAACATAAAAATGGATGTGTAACCAAATGGACGTTCAATCAGTGGGCTGATAAAATACAAAATAACTTTGAAAAGCTCTTTTGGATCAACTCAACGCCAATTGCAGACGAAGTAAGACCTGACTTGATAAACAAACGGGGAATATATAAGGATTGCTATGGTGCTTCCCAAGCATGGACTGATTATCAACTAAGGTGTAATGTCCCTATAGCTATGGTTGTTGTAAGTGTAACTTTTTTTTAACTTGAACCTTTATACAAATGGAATTTTTAAGTAGGCTCTGCCAGATTACTACAATTTATTATCTCAGAAATAAAAATGACAATAACCATACAACATTTATTAAAACAGCAATTGGAAATTTTATCAATGTTCAAAGGCATTCCTGTTCTCTTACAAACATGTCTCTGTCCTTGAGATAATGCTTAGTGTAGCTTTTCTTATCTGTTACTTTTTCCCTTAGGGCTCGTCCCACCTCTTTGCTGCCCCGATAGCACTGCACCCTTGGCTTATTGTGCATGCCCTATGTCTTTTCTACTCCACCCATTCCAAAATCACTGTGCCCTGAATTAGACTGCATAGCAATTGGTAGGGTGAAGTTTTATATTGCTCTGTCTCCGGGCAAGGCTGTCTGTAGATCAGTTGTCTTTTGCGGTCGAGAGCTTTACACTTGCACAAGATGTGCTGGGCTGATTCCTTCCCCTCACCGCAGAGTCTGCATGCCAAGTCCCCCTCGAACCGCCCCATTTTATGCAGGTGTTTTTTGACAGCCATGTGTCCCGTTAAGAGTCCTGTTATGTTCCTGAGCTGTCCTCTGCTAAGATTTAGCAACTCCACAGCTCTCTTTGGACTGGGTTGCCCAATTAATGACTACCCGTGTTTGAGCCCTGGACAATCTGCCCAGTGTGCCTTCTGCTGTTCCCTGACCTAGGACTTGATGGTTCCCCTCGCTGTGCCTTTCGATTCGCCCAGGACCGGTTCTGGTCCCATAAATAGTTGTGCTGATCCTCTCTTTGCGGGACTGTCAGCTTCTTCATTGCCTTTGACCCCTGAGTGACGCGGCACCCAGATGAGGGTGACCTCATTCTGCCCAGCCAGGTCGCTCGTCTCGTCTTGGCATTCACTTACCAGCCTGGAATTTACCTGTGGGCTACTTAGGGCCTTAAGGGCTGTTACTTACATTTCTACATGCTTAATAAGTTCTATCTTTCATGTTTATATGTGCCATTGATTCATCCCGTTACAGAACTCCTTGAAGTAACCCCATAAAAAAAAAATACAGTAGGGTTAAATCAAGAGATTGGGGTAGCCAACGAATTGGCTAATTTTTTCCTATCCATCTGTCGTCAAAAATGTGATCAACTTCAGCCCCTACACGTCTAGTGTTATGTGGGACACCCCATCTTGCTGAAAGAATATTTTTCTGTGTCACCGGTGGAAGACCTTCTGACTAATTTTTCTCTTGTACATTATTAATAAGTTCAAATTACATGTCAGCATTTAAATTGTCGTCATAAAAATATGGCCCCAGGTACCAAGATGGAATCATTGAGCATGTCAATCCAACAATTAAAGCCCCACCAGATCTGGTTTATATTTATGTGCTGATTTTCTTCCTCTGTATATTCATGTCTTGTCGTGCTATTGAACATTTTTATTTATTTTAAATTTTGATTCATCTGACCATACAATTTCATTCAAGTCGTTATCTTCTTGTCCTTCATTATAATCCATTCACAAAATTCTATGGTTTGTAAATGGTTACCATAGTGTAAATAGGTTAAACAATATTTGGATGGGTGTAGCTTGTATTTCCTACGCATCCATTTAATACTAGCATATAAAATGTCAACATACACTTTATTTATCATGTGAATTCTAATCAATTTTTATTAATAAATTTCCTCATTACCCATTATGGTACTGGGTCGCTTTTTTCAATTTTCTGGAAGTTTCATAATTAATCATTATGCATACCTTTGGAATATTCTTCTTGAAGGTGTTCTCCTACCTGAAATCCCTTAACAAATAAATTAGCATCTGCAACAGCGTTTTGCCAGCAATCACTATAGATCAATATTAAATTTTAACAATTTTTATTTGTATAATCCATTGTGCACAATAAACTCGTTAATAATGTAGTAATATTATTAAAGACATTTTTAACAGTATTTTAGTTAATTTGATAGTTAGGTATTATTAACAAACTCAAAATAATTGAAAAAATGTACACTAACTTGTGACAAATTCTATTTCATTTCTTTGTTAATTTATTTTGGTAAAAGTGTCATTTACAACGCCTACTTGAAAATTTAATATAATCACATTTTGAGGTTTATCTCTTTGTTAATTAGAAAATGTATTATCCCACATAATATATAAAGGCTGTCTAAAATTTTGTCCTCTTTCTGATGACTGAAAAATATACAGTGTTTTCCATTAAAAAAAACCGCTAGTCTAGTCAATATATTTGTCATGAAATGTTATAAGTATGCTTTGGAGAACACAATTCACCACAAGACATTTTTCCGGCCTGACGATCGTTTCACTAACGTAGTTAGTGTCATCAGAGAGATGAATAAAGTAAGCGATTAAAAACTAGAACTCCTATTTAGATGTTAGTTGACAAGCAAGAGCGAATATCGTCCTCTATGAAGGTATACAGACACATCCCCTGCTGTTTAGTTGGATATCCCAGTAGTTAAAATTCAATTTCCCGCTTTTGAAAAGTCCCTGTAATTAAAATTTCATTACCTGCTTTTGAAAAGACTGCAGGTTCTTATACAGTATTCTTTCTAAGACAGAGACACATTATGAAGATAACAATTCAAACAACAAACTACACAGAACTATACCTGTTATATTCATCGAATCTAAAGATCTATTGAAACTAGATTCAAAGAACATTTAGCAGAACTGCGATATGGCACTATTGTAAATCATGTATTGCTCAACATATTTTGGATAATAATCACCATGTCTATAAAGAAAATCTCAAGCTAATCAAAAGTGTCAGCCAATCGCGACAGGGGCATATGAAGGTGTATATATATATATATATATATATATATATATATATATATATATATATATATATATATATATATATATATATATATATATATATCGTTAGAAATTTGAATTCAATGAGTAGCATAGGTCCGGTACTTTTTTTTTCTCCCTCAGGGCTCGTCCGCGTCTTTGCCGCCCCGATAACTGCAGCGTGCATGCCCTTAGTCTTTTCTACTCCACCCATTCCACAATCACTGTGCCTTGAACTAGTCTGCACAGCGATTGGTAGGGTGAAGTTTTATATTGCTCTGTCTCCGGTCTAGACTGACCATAGATCAGTTGTCTTTTGCAGTCCAGAGCTTTGCTTTCGCACAAGATGTGCTGGGCTGATTCCTCCTCCTCGCCGCAGAGTCTACACTCGAGGTCCCCCTTGTTTCTTGACGGCCATGTGTCCCGTCAAGAGACCTGTTATGTTTCTGAGCTGTCCTCCGATAAGATTTAGCAGCTCCACAGCTCTCTTTGAACTGTGTTCGCCAATTACTGACTTCCCATGTCTGAGTCTGAGCCCTGGACAGTCTGCCTAGTACACCTTGTGTTGGTTTCTGACCCAGGACTTCATGGCTCCCCTAATCGTGCTCTTTGTCACGCCCAGAACCGGTTCTGGTCCCTTAAATGGTTCTGCTGACCCTCTCTTTGCGAGACTGTCAACTTTTTCATTGCCTTTGATCCCCGAGTGACCCGGCACTCATTCTGCCCAGCCAGGTCGCTCGGCTCGGCTCGGAACTCACTTACCAGCCTGGAATTTACCTGTGAGCTACTTAGGGTCTTAATGGCTGCCTGGCTGTCTGTGGCTATGAGGATCCGCTCGTTGGTGTAGCCCCTCCTCTTGTTCTCCCGCACACACTGCAGGATGGCGTACATTTCGGCCTGAAAGACTGTTGCATGGGCTCTGAGGGAAATACTATGACTTACCCTCGGTCCTTCCGAATAAACCCCTTCCCACGCTCCCCGCCAGATCCGCCCGCCATGCCTTGCAGTCAGGGATTTCCACTGTCAATTTGTTTTCCCTGCAGATTTGCGGGCTCACGAGGTCAGACCTCATTTCAAGCATGGGCTCCTTCACGATGTCCTGAATTTTGCAGTGGCCCCTGAAGCCTGCGTTGATCTTCAGTCTACCGTTGCAGGCTAGTCTGTATAGTACTAGCCTGACCTCCCCCATGATAACTAAGTGTAGGGGGGCAGATCCAGTAACACCTCCATGGCGGCTGTTGGGGTTGAAGTCATGGCCCCTGTGATGCCCAGGCAAGCCATCCTTTGGATCTTGCCTAATTTGTGTTTGGCACTGGATTGTGTCACCTTAGGCCACCACACCAGTGCCACGTATTTTAACAATGGTCTGACCACCCTTGTGTACAGCCAGTGGGCCATACTGGGTCTTAGTCCCCATGTTTTTCCATATACCCGCCTAGTGACAGCTAGGGTCATAACTGCCTTGCACAGTATTTTTTCAACATGACCATTCCAGGTTAGCTTAGAGTCCAATACGACTCAAGATATTTTACCTCCCTGGCCATTGGAATGTTTCAACTGTATAGAGTGAGAGTTCTCTGGCTCTCCCACTTCCTCCACCTCGTAAACGGTATGAGGGTTGCTTTCTCGGGGCTCACCCTGAGCCCTTAGCCAACTGTCCACCTTTCCACCTCTTACAGTGCTGCCTGCATGCACTCCCACACTGACTGTGTAAGCTTTCCTCAGACTATGAGGACAATGTCGTCCGCACAGCCCTGTACCTCGTACCCCCCTCCCAAGAGCCTCCTTAGCAGGCCGTCCACGACTAGGCACCAGAGCAGGGGAGACAGAAAGCTCCCCTGCGGACACCCAGCCGCGACCCCCGCCAGCAAAGTCCCTCCCGCGAGTGAGATGAACACGGCCCTGTCCCTGAGCATGGAACCGATCCACCTGCAGCAGGTCACCTCTATTCCACGCTCCCTGACAGCTGCCAGTACCAATCCGAATGAGGTGTTGCTGAAGGCCTCCTCTCTGTCTAGGAAGGTCCACAGCGCCACCTCCCTGTTCTCCAGAGTATTCTCCAGTTTCAGCACCAGTTTGTGCAGTGCTGTTTCTGTTGTGACTCTTGCTCTATATGCATATTGTCCGCAGTGTAAGGGATATGCTTCCAGTACACTGCCCCTAATGTGCCGGCCGAGCAGTTTTTCCATTGTTTTTAGCAAGAAGGACATGAGACTTATTGGCCTCAGGGACTTTGCCTGGTCTGTTGGATGCCCAGGTTTAGGAATGAATATAACCCTGGCCAGTCTCCATGCCCTTGGAATGTACCCCAGAGCCAGGCTGGCGCTCAAATGAGGGTAAGCACCAGCGCCCGTATGTCTACCCTGTTGGAGCATGATGGGCATTATTCCATCAAATCCCGGAGATTTGAATAGCTTGAAGCTGTTAATGGCCCATCTGATTTTGCTCCAAGTAACCACCTCTTTAGGTGCGGTACGTTGTTTAAATTGTTACCTTCATAATCAGTGTCTTTCTTATAATAAATACAGTTAATTAAATTTTAATTATAGGAAATTTTCAAAAGCAGGTAAAGGAAGTTTAATAATAGTAATAATAATGGTTTATTCGCCATGAATCTTACATGGTTTGTCACATCATATCCCCCATTACAGGTTTACAATTAATCAAAAACAAAAGCATAGTAAAGTTATAATTTTTCTTTGTTGATATGTTGCACTGGTAAAGACCTTACTACATATCAAAATTGAACTTTCTAGGTTTATAGAAAATTGAGTGATTCAAATTCAAAGCATTAATGAAAATTCGCTACCATAACGCACTTGCTGCGTCCTGAAATTTTTTCTTTCTTTTTAAATAAGTATAAATAAAAACAAGAAAAACTGCAAATCTACAACTTGTATATAAGGACACAAACAGGTAAAATTGCATAAATAAAAATGAGACATAAATCATTGCAAATAAAATTAAATTCACCTTTCCAAACAATCCATTTGTTAATTTAGAAATTCGCCCATAGAATAAAATGCCAGTTGCAACAAATCGATTTCATCCTTTTTGCAAAGATTGGTGGTGACAGTCTTAAGATTATATGGTATTCTATTGTATAATTTGGAACCCCACTAATCTAAGCTGTTCTGAGTAATGTTTAATTTGTAGTAGGGGGTTTGTAAATATTCTTTATTTCTCATATTGTACATATTGTAATTTTGTTTCAATATGATGTTTAATATTTCGTTGATTTGTTGTTTTTTGCTGTTACTTTGTATTTTATTTTCGATTATATTTGTGGTTTCATTAATTCATTGGTGTACATATTTGTTATGTCGAATGAGGTGAGTCTTGTGTTTTTGTTTGTTTATATTGAAACAAAATCCACTATCAAGCATTATGGCAGAGATATACATACAAAAATTAGAAGATAAAATCAACACCATCATAAAAGAAACAGGCCCAAACATCAACTGGATAAAATATGTCAATGATATATTAGTGATATATGACAATCAGAAAACCAACATAGACAATATCCTCGAAAAAATGAGCCAAATCAACGACAACATAAAATTCACAATAGAAAAAGAATCAAAGAACAACATAGACTGCCTAGACTTAACACTGATCAGAAACGAAAACCAGATTGAATGTAAAATATACAGAAAACATACACAAACAGACATCACTGTAACTAAACACCCAATACACCCACACACACACAAAAAATGGCCACATACAGATACTTAATAAACATAATGCCAAATGTGCCACCCCATAATGACTAACGAGAAAAGGAATGCAACATCATAATACAAACACACAATGAAATGGATACAACAGGAAAACAATAGAAAACTAGTAAAAATAATCAAAAACAAACAAATCAACAAAACTAAAAACAAAACAACAGAAACAAACACAAAATACACAACATTCACTTACAATTACCACATAAAAAAAAATAACACAAATAAGATTCAAGGAACATATAACAGCATTACATAAAATCCACATACCTAGCTAGAAATCAAACGTAGCTATACACATTCACAACAGAATACATCAAAAACTAGACATCAACCAATTACAACTAATAAAACATACTAAAGACCACAAAACAATTTAAATCTGGGAACAATACTACATTCAACAAACAAACAGTAAGAAACAATTCATCCCAGAACAAATCCAAGTGCAAACATTTAAAGAAAACTTAATAAAAGCTATACAAATAGACAAATTATCATACCACAATAATGAAAACAGGAAACCGATACAATCGAAGCAAACCGAAAAAACAGCCAATCAAGCAACTATAAACCAACCAATAGAAACTGAACACGCAGGCCTCGTGTACAACCTTAGAAATAGAACACACAGGAACAATCAGAGTCAGTAACTTGCTGATGATGAACCAGGAAGGTTGGTTTAAAATTGTAGTCCACGTAAACAAATAGAAAATCACAGAAGTACAGCATACAAATAAAAGTATATATATATATATATATATATATATATATATATATATATATATATATATATATATATATATATATATATATATATATATATATATATATATATATATATATATATATATATATATATATATATATAATATATACGTTAGAAATTTCAATAACCCACTTCAGTGGGAGTTTGTCTGTATACCCTCGTAGAGGACGCTACTCCCAATTCCTTGTCAACTAACATATAAATATGGGTTATAGTTTTTATTCGCTTAGTTTATTTATCCCTCTGATGATGCTGACTTTGTTAACGAAGAAATTGTCAGGTCTGAAAACTGTATTGTGATGAATTGGGTTCTCCAAATTATACTTACACCACAAGACAAAAAGTATGCCATTTAGAGAATATCCAAAGCACAAAGTGGTGTGAATTACTGGGGCATCAAGTTTTATAGCCAAATCACAGCCAGCAGCTGTGACATGCACAATGATCACTTTAGAAGAATGGTCAAACAAGATGCATATATTCAAAAGAAGATTTTTTTAGATCCAAAACATGATTTTGTTTTCTTTGGCACCATAATGTAGACTTCTTATTCATTATTGTTACTGAATGGTATGAAAAACTAGTGACACAGTTTTATTCTCTGTAGTGTTCTGTTATGACAGTTAAATAGTTTCGATAACTGTTATAATTATTGCTATATTTTTGTTTTATTCTCAACCTACATGACCATTATTTTTTGGCTTAATACACTGTATTTAAACAAGAATTAATTCCTGATTTACTTTATATACTTTTTATAAGAACAAGAAAAATGATTTAACATTTTTAGTTAATTATTTAAAACAATAAATTACTTAGGACGTTTAAAATAGTCATCATTGTTTTTTTTTTAGGCTCCAGAACTTTTCGATCCACAACATGCATGGGTAGCACTAAACAATGTAGAAAAGTATTTGTTGGGTCCGCTAGGAATGAAGACGTTAGATCCAGATGATTGGGCATATGATGGAAATTACGATAACTCAAATGATTCAAATGATCCCAAAGTTGCTTGTGGGTTCAACTATCATCAAGGACCAGTAAGTCAGATTCTCTTTTTATAGATATACATATTATATTAAATATGAAATTTACAATCATTTAAGTGATCAGAAAATAAGATTTTAAAACCCATAGGATGATAAGCATAGTGAATCGGCCCCAGAGAGATATGTAGATTATCTTTTGAGAGTATGTTGGTACTAATGAGATACGTTGATGCTGCAAGTTAAAGACCTCTATCTATTTTGGTTTTTGAACAAAAAATAAAAAGTTCGGGACGCAGCAAGTGCGTTATGGTAGTGAATTTTCATAATACTATTTTTTAATAGCAATAATGTGTGTTTTTTTAAGAAAGCAGGCATCAAATTTGGTTACCAGTATAATCTATATAGTAAAAATAAAAAAATAACTTTATTGCTTGAAAATGTACAAAAATTTCCGAAAGTAAACTTAAAGTGTTCCCGAAAAAACTCGTTACTTGGTCAACCTTATAGGTTAATAGCAAATTGAGCTATTCAAATATTAAGCATTTGATCAAAATTCGCTACCATAACGCACTTACTGTGCCCAGAATTTTTTTTTCTTACAAACATGCATTATATTTCGATGGAAAATGCAAAAATGCAATAACATAAGGCGTGTTTGATTAAAAAAAAAAAAAGAAAATTTGTATCACCAACGACTTATGGGCCACGCTGTGATTGTAGAACTAATTTTTTAAGATGTAGCTCAAGACACCCTATAATTAATATATACATTTTTTTTTTCATATCTTGTATAATAACAGATATATTGAGCTTTATTGATTTTTTACGAAAATTCTACAAAAATTATATACCATTAAACGATAAACTCTGTAGCTAAGACTACTGCCAAGCGTCAGGGAAAGGGTCTATTTGAAATGAATTTTCTGGAAACATTTTGGTAAAATGAAGGACAATGATGGTTGAAACTAAGACTTCAGGGTTTGTAAAACATCCTTCTTGAGACATTTTATTTCCATAGCCCGTATTAGATTCAAGTTCTTTTCCTAAATGTTGCCAATTTTGACGTTTAAATCGCAACTTTGACGTTTTGTGGAAAACCCCAATTTATTTTTGTTTAAATGCCTATAACTTTTTTGTCATTTAACCTACGAATTTGGTTGCCCTTACTTTGTTAATTCCGGAGATATAAATTTTTTTCGAAAGAAAACACAAAATTTTCCGGGAAAACCTGGACCGATTTTCCTGGCTAACGAACTTATCCAAGCCATTTGCAAAAGGAATTTTTTCACCAAATTTAATCAAAATCGTCCCATTATTTTTTGAGTTATCGGTGTGATACATATATATATATAAATATATATATATATATATATATATATATATATATATATATATATATATATATATATATATATATATATATATATAAACATATAAAAATTTAAACTGACCCCGGATATGTGTCGGGATATCCTCATAAGTGAATTTTTTTTAAGAAAATTCACTAAAAAGAGAAATTCTGAAAATATTTTTTCTCAAAAACGGCTCAACCGATTTGAATGAAATTTGGACACATTATATAGATATTTAAAGGCTATAGCCTCGAAAAATTACAGCTCATAATCTTCATAACAATTATTAGAAACAGGCGATTTTTTAAAATTACTTTTCTTTATGATGTTCTAGAACAATTTTGAAACTAATGTGAAAACAATTTTATTTTAAATTAATTAAAATATTCAAAAATTAATTATAAACGATATTTAGATGTTAATAACTTTACCTAAAATGTCGTTGTACATTATAAAACATCAATTTTCATTTTTTATATGATAAAACCACTTTTTAATCATCATGACTAATCAGATCGCGATTCTATACCTATCTTATTATGTCTGAGGCTACTTCAACAACCGGCAGCTTCAATAATTAATAATGACATCAATTTTTCTTATTTTTTAAATACGTGAATATTCTAACAACGCTTATTTACATGTTATCTATAAACGTGACCGATCCTTCCTGTGTGCATTTATCCAGCCACTCAGCCTGTAAAGCTCAAACAGAAACCATGTCCTCCAATCTACCAAGTATGGCCTGTCTTGACAGATGAGAGTAACCCTTTAGGTGTTGTCACAAACACACCTTGTATTGCAAGTGCCGAAGTGATAAGTGATCTTGCTTGACTGCCAGACAGGTTACGCCTTTGGTATCCCACCACCTGCATAGCGACCATAAATGTGCACGCAACGATATTATTAAAAATGCGTACAACATCGCTTGTTGAAACTTTCATATGAAATAAAATATTATGTTTTGACTTACGTATTCTAACATTATAAATCGCTTAGGAAATATCTAATAAATATCCCGATTTATTATACTGTCTACATTTAAAAGTAATAATCCGAGGTTTTGTTCAAATTTGATTAAAAAATATCGGGTACTCCAAAAAATATAGAATCAGGAAGATGTTAAAGAGTTTTCGACTGTCTTTGAACACGCAATTATAGTTCGTTATGTCGTGTGTCCATATGGTCATGTATTGAAATATAAGAAAATAAAAATTGATGATCAGGATCAGGAAAAATCTTTGGGAGATGAATCAGCTTCAGATATATGTCTTACTACAAAAAAGTAAATCAAGCTTATCATTGATAACTTTGTCTCTGTCAAGCTCTGATGACCCATCATTTAATCTGAATGTTGTATACAATGATGCTGAGGAGTGTATTGAAGTTCAAATCAAAAGAACCGTTGTAACTTGTAGATATTGTTGATTACATTTCGTTCCAAATAGATATGTAGTAGTTGTTCCTCAAAATGTTCGTATGCAATCAATGCTTAAGCGATGGACTTTCATTCCAGATGGAAATAGATGCTGTTCAGATCATTTAGATCTGATAAATAAGGGCTTTTATGAAGATGATCTCTACCTATTGAAAATATATTGTAATTGGAGCATTTTGAGATCATCAGAGTTAACTAAAATTATGTGAAAGGTTTGCTGCTGATTGTGGCTCTAAACTGATCAATAAGATGGATGAGTTCCGTATTACTGATGAACAACTTTATATATTTTCTTGCTTAAGGCGAAAGAACGTAATTGAATTGCGAAATTTATTAACAACAATGACAAATACAGATTCTCGTACTGTAACTGAAGCTCTTATTGTATTTCCATTTAAACTCCGTACTGGCAAGTCAAGCAAGTTGATGATGATAATAATAATTTAAAAAAATAATAATAATAAAAAGAATTTATTAATCACTTCAGGTACAATTAGTACATGTGACCGGTCCTAAACAGAAATTACTATAATCGACACCAAGTATAATGTAAAAAAACAAACAACAAATGACAACACAAAACACACCAAGAACGCCAAATACACATAAATAAAACCCCGAATCTGTACACATAAAAACAAATAGTATAAATAAAAACTACACATATGTCAATAAATAAAATATAAGAAGAACTATATACAATTCTTGATTCACAAAGTAACAATTAAAATGAAAATTAAATTTCAACAGGTAAAATATATAATAATAGTTAATAACAACAATGATCGTTTATTGAGAATTTAAGGTACCGAAAATACATATGGTATGTAACAACATTTGAAAAACAGCAAAAAAAAACATCAGAATTATAAAATCACTAGATCTAAAGCTAAAATATATAAACACATGTATACAAGAAGTTAACATCCAGCAGACACAAGCACGATACATGTCAACACCAAGCAAAAGACAAACCATAAACATACATGGTAAGAGGAAAGTCATAGATTGTGGAATTCTGCGACGCTATAGAAGGCCCCCCTCGCAAAGAAATTGTTTTGCTGCATATTTATAAGAGCTGTATCGAGTAATTGCCTTAATATCACTTGGCAAAGCATTAAAAAGTACTATGCAGTTATAGTAGGGGCTGTCTTTAAATTTTGATGTTTTGTGTGCAGCGATTCTCAGTGTATTTTAACTGCACATGTGATATTCTTGGTTAAATGAGTTCACTGCAAAGATGATTCTGTTATTAAATGCAAAACACACAAATTTAAGTATATACTTGCTAGGGTCTATAAGAAACTTATAATCCCGAAATATGTTTCTGCATGTTTCAATTGGTCTCAAATTGAAAATTAATCTCGGCCGTCTTGACTTGCTCGATATCAGCAACTTTATAATTGGAAGATCAACAGTTGGTTTGAAAATGTTGTGAACAAGTCATATAAACATTGATTGAAAAAGATGTATCACCTCGTTACTTCGGTTTTCGATCTATATCCAGAAATAATCACATTCAGAATGATTCATCACCATTAGCAAAACGTTTGTACGATGATCTTGATAATAAACTTGTTTTGATTTGTGATGGAACATATTATGCTTGCCACCAGAACAGCTCTAATAACAAATATCAGGAAAAGTTTTTTTTGTAAAAAAGAAAGTACCATTATGTAAACCATTTACTATTTGTACAACAAAGGGCGTTAGGCGCTATGTTGGGGCCGTATCACGCCAACCTAAATGACGCTACTATAATAAAAGAAATTATCGGTACTTCTAGCGGCATTGGCAAATTATTGGAACAGGGTGACATTTTCGTTGTTGGTTGAGGATTTAGTGACATTCAGAGCGCTTAGAAAAAAGTGATTATCGAGTACAAATGCCAGCATTAAAAAGGAAAGTGAAATCGGCTAACAACTTCTGCATCTAACGCTTCAAATATATGTCACTGAAATTCGTTGGATAGTAGAAGCACACATGTAATGCTGAAATAAAAATATCATCTACTTGACACCAATCCGACAATAAAATGCTTCTCAGATTCAGTAGTTTTTACAGAATTGGATAATTTCTTCACAATAAGTACAACAAACGTCTTACTTCTGAGTATCCAGATGAAATTGTAGAAATGATGAATTCTCGAAATAATACTTGACAGTACACTAGTCGATGAGTAGATAAATATGGTTGCCAGCAAAAATGACTTCTATTTGAGACAATCTCATCTCGTGAGATAATGGGTTTTCCAGAAATGACAGACAAAGACTTGAAACTTTTATTAACTCGTTCTTATCAATATATATGTTTTATATTTATTCAGATTATTTACAAAGATAAAGCCTGTATTGTAAAGCGTTTATACAGTGCAAATGATTATGTTGAAGAAAAAACACACAGCAATATTCAACACAGCCTTGAAATATTCAGTGTCTTTTTGAGTCGTAATAGTAAAAACAAAATGATTGCTCGAATTCATCCATCACCAATCATTATCTAGACTTAGTTCAGACTGCCTTGAACTTATAACTATATCCCTGCTATCATTTATCTTAAGTGCTAACATATGTATTCTAAATCTAAATCGCTATGCTTACCTTCTTTTCACTATCCCTGCTACTGTTTTTACTGTCATCTATTTCTATAAAATATTTTATACTTTTATTTGGTGTCAGAACCTTCATTAAATTATAAGAATTGTTGTATCGATGGAACTAATTCCTCCCCATCACAAATTTTAATGTCCAGAAAAATTATATCTAATATACCCAGTACTGACAAGTCCTATGTGCCTAGAATAGTCACAGATTTCGAACAAAGATTAAATACAAATTAGTTTACACAACAAAGATATAATAGAAGTGTTAAACCATTTCCAGAGATTGAAAAAAACATTAAGGTCTATATTCAGGTAAAACCTGGGGATAGTTGGACTCCTGGTATATTAATAGAAAAAGTTAGAGATGGGGTATTCAATGTCAAATTGCACGATGGTGCTGAACTGTTTAAAAATAGAAGATTTATTAAAGTGACCACTCTCAAACAAAAGAGCATCCTAATGATCAGTCTGATAATCACACACAACCACACCATTCTCCAGCGGAGATATAGTTGTCAGTTCAATAGGGTACAATAATTGTGTTTTTTAATTTTACGTTAATTGGTCGCTTTCTATTTGAAATGGGGAAGTGTGTTTTCCACCATGACGCGAAGACCTACTGTATGCTGTAGTAGTGTGTTACACATGTTGGGGGTAAATTTTGGAAGATCAACGTCAGGGAAAAAGATTTTTTTGGCATATCAGGGAAAAGTCAGGGAAGTTGATATGCTGTTTTAGTGGGAACCCTGTTAAACTACATGTGTATATTGCAAATTCTATACAATAGTCAAAGTTACTTCAACCGCTTACTGGAAATCAGACGCAACAACAAAATGTAAGAATGGTAGTAAAATTCTTGCCAGATACTATCTATTTCTACACCTAATCGCTCCTTCTTAAAGCTATGCTAGATACTATTGCACCTATAAAAACGAATAACTTGGTAGTTAGTTTCCAAAATAACCAAAAAATTACAAAACATTAAAGAAACTGTAAATGATGAATGCATGTGCGCAGTGATATCCGAAATTATTTTCTGATTTAAAATTATTTAAAGTAAAAAAATTGGCTTTGTTATTAACCGCAGGATATTATAATAAAATGAAAATATCAAAATCCTAAAACCCTTTTGATTCTTTGTGATAATGCGGAGAAAAAATATAATAATAATAAAAAGCATACATTTAAAAATTTTAACGGTTCGGTGTTTTTTAATATGTGTACCATTTTAACTTGGCAAATATCGGTGTGGCTAGTCTACTTTTGCTGTAAAAGGCGAACTTTAAAATTGACAATAAAATCATTGCCAAGCCTACTTGTTTTTTTTTAAATATGTCTCTGTTCATATTATGGGTTTTAATATATTGTCTGTTTTATAGTAGTGTCTTAAGAGATAAAATAATTCTGTAATGGTTGCAGTCGTGATAAAAGTGATTTATAAAGCGGACGCCATGTTTTTAGACAATTCCTGTACTTGTTTGCTAGCCATTTTGAACAAAAAAAAAATCAATTAATAAATATAGAAATATTTGTGATCTGACAATTTTCTCAATATATTTTGAATATAAAACATATGAAATATGTAACAGAATGAGTTTAGGCCAATAAAATGAAAAAAACGAATAATTTAATTTTCAGTTGATTATTACAAATTAAAGAAATATTCATTATTTTGACAGCCCTTCAAAATTTTGTCGTATATGTGGCATATCTTGCACAGACAATTTTTCTTCGCAGTTGAAATCCATGTTGCTGGTAACCAAAAGGATCCTTTTATTTAGTCCAATTTGCACACCTTACTAACATTGCTTACGCCATGATATTTTGGTACTTATATTACTTCCATAATATTAGAGAACTATTTTAGGATAAAATAGTTCTAAAAAACCAGTTTAAAAATATATCACTCATATAGGTATTGCAGCATGCAACAAAAAGTTGCAAAGTAAACTATAAAGAAATTCTTATAGTAACTCTATTAAGGCTCTATAACTGATAAATGATTTTTAGTTTTATTATGACTCCTTATAAAACTGTTTTATAAGTATTGTATTTCATATTATTTTACAGCTCGGTAAACATTTATAAAACTATTCACCTTACACATCCCTTATAAAATAAACTAAAGAACTAAAGTGTTGTATAAACCTGCGCCCATTTTGCATTTGTAAGCATTGTATAAACGTTACCAAAACGTTTATAGCAACAGTCATGTTTTATAAAAAATGTTTTATAAACCTTCTTTTGACTACAATAAAACATCAAATTGCTAGTTGGGCTGTCAGTGATAGTTTAAAAATAATTGCTGTGCAATGAGGCCTACAAATTGTTTGCCAAATATAAATAACATATTAAGGAAGAATAATTTAATATAAAATAATGAAAAACAAAAACTTTACTACTTCCAGGCTCTTTATTAACCACCAGAACAATAATTAATAATGGAGGTTGATGGTTGACTTAATTTATCGATGGTCATTTGTGTACATAGTGCATAGCTCTTGACAGTCAATATTTAGACAAAGACACAGAGTTTTTGTCTGTACTTGTGGCACGACTTTCAACTCAGCTCAAGCATATTGACCTGACCTGACCTGACATCATGCTTTAGACAAGGAATTACTATGCTTATGGCAGCCACCAACTGAGCTTCCAAATACGACAACCCCCTTCCACTTCTTTCCCATAAGTTCACTTTAAGTCTAAAAATGAGAATTTTAACATTGACATGTTTTTTAGGAATGGATATGGCCAATGGGTTTCTTCTTACGTGCAAAACTAATATTTGCTGAAAAGAATGGTCACTTAATGGAGACATTAGCTAAAGTAAAAGTTATCCTATCGAGACACTACATTGAGTTACAAACATCCCCTTGGAGGGGTCTACCTGAACTTACAAATAGTAATGGAGCTTACTGTTTTGACAGTTCCAAAACACAAGCCTGGAGTATGTCTTGTATTTTAGAGGTACGTATAAAAATCATAGTTTTGCATTTTTTTTATGTACACGTAGATTAGGATATTTTGTTTTGTTAAAATATACTCTGTGACAAAGAAATTGCAAAACCCAGTATTTACATTTATAAATATATTTCATTGATACGAGGGAAGATTCAACTGGAATCTGCCTAGCCATGGAACAAACATGCTGGCATGACAATTGTTTGTTGTCAAATTGCTTCAACATTTTAATGAGTATCTGTGAAGTTGTGTGTAAGTCAGTTAATTTTTCTGATTTTTGTGAAGCTGTAAATGTCCGAAAATGAGTGATTTAAAATCATAGCAAAGAAGCCTGATTATATTTTTGTTAACAGAAAAAAAAATCTGCCAAAATTATACACGAAGGTATGACTGAATGGTCTATAATGGACTATATGGTGAAAATTGTCCATCACATTTTCAAATAAAATTCTGGGTAACTTTTTCAAATGGATCAAAGACTTCATTTGGGACTACTCTAAAAGTGGATGACCTGTAGAGCCAAGGACCGATGGCCAAATTATGAAATGGTGTAACAAGATTGACAAACAAAGTTTTGATTATCACTCATTTGATTTGAAATCAGTAAAGCATCTGTGTGGACATGAAGATTTGAGGTTTATTAAATTGTCAGGATGTTGGATTTTGAGAATCCTGACTAAAAGTTGTGCAGGCAAGAAATTTAAGGCCTTTTTTTCAAAATTGAAATGGGCAATGAAACACGGGTATTCCACTGGGATCATCAACAAAACGAAAGGCAATGCACGGGTTACACAAAGAATCTCCACCACCGAAAAAAAGCAGAGGCAAGCATCTTCAGGGAAGCTTATGGTCACAATCTTTTGAGCTAGCGAGTGGCATCCTTTGGATATGCAGAGGGTGTCTACAATTACCACAGCTGTCTACAAAGAAACAATAGAAAAAATTAAAGTTGCTCTATGCCAAAGGGGGTCCTCTAATTTGGTACAAATCCCTATATTGCTATGTGACCATTGCCGAGTTCATAAAGCTCAAAAAGTTCAGGAAAAAATCAATAACTGCAGCTTTGTTGAGTTACGATATCCCCTTACAGTCTGAAGAAACACCTGCGAGGACATCGATTTTTTTTCAGATGTAAAACCAAGAGATGCCTACTTTTTTGGTGAGTTACCAAAAGAAAATTTTTCGAGGGTATCACGTTATTGGAGATGTGTGAAACTGTTGAAGGTTCATATGTCAAGAAACCAAATTTCGCTTTCTCTCTAAATCTTTTCTTGTCTGGTTAGGTAGGCTTCATTTTAATTTTCCTTTTTATTTTGGAGAATGATTAACATAAATAAGAAAAAAGTTTAGCAAGTTTTTCAATTTTATTAAATGGATTTCTCATAGTAAATTGTTCAATTCTTTAAAGTATGTTGCAAATAAGATGGTCAGGGTCTCCTTGTGGTATTGTATCCCAAGATAATCTAACCTCCTGACAGACACTATACAGGATATGCCAAATTCGACACTTTTGGGGGGTATCTCAATAAGCAGTGGCTAGCTAAAAACTAAAGTCGTAGTCATGTGCTCGACTTTTAAATTATTCATCATAGTGCAGAGAGAAGTCTAGAATTTTCTTTTTGTTTCAAAGATACAAGTGAAATTTGTCATTTCTAAGAATACCTTGTAACTTTTGTCTTGGGAGTTACAAAAACAAATTTTAATCAATTTTTTCATCACTATGCAAAATGAAAAGGTTTTGTTCGAATTGTTTACAGGGTTTGATTAGAAAGTTATTAAATTAAAAAGTTTGAAATTGTTTATTGTGTCAAGTGCTCTTTTCAGACCACTATATTTATATTTGAAATTCACTGGTGTAGAGTTGTAGTTAATTGGTGAAAGTTATACTGTTATGCTGCTAAGAACACGTAGTTTCTGACAGTAGTTGTCTGAGGTCCATTCTTAGTGAACATATGATCTAATTCTTCCTACACAGTGTGCCGATTGTTCGGCGTAAGATATATGCATTTCACACGTGACAGGTTACGACCTGTCTCATTACGCTGTGTGCGGACGTGACGGGGCAGGCGTATTTGTTTCATTTGTGAGTATATCGGGTCGCGACACACATTATTTGTGTATAATTGCATCACTTTGTGTTTTACTAATAGTCTTCATTAATCACAACCTAGATAAATTTATATATTGAAACAATTATTTGTAATTAAAATAGATACATTTTTGAGTAGTGTTCTTTTAAATTATAACTCAAAAAATAATGGGCTGATTTTGATGAAATTTTGCAGGTACTTTCCTTTTGTGAGTGGCTCGGATAGGTTTGTTAACCAGGAAAATCGGATCAGGTTGTTCGGGAAAATTTTGCGTTTCCTTTTGGAAGTTTTTTTATCTGAAAATAACTAGCTATGGCAACCAAATTTGGTATGTGGGTTTGTATTATAAAAAGTAAACCACATATTAAAATTCAGATCTGTATGTTACAAGAAAGAAAAGTAAGAAGCATTTAATTACAAAAATGTTTGCTGCCAGATCATTTCTATGAAAATTCACTACCATAACGCACTTGCTGCGTCCAGACTTTTTTCATCATTCGGTATTCGGCCAAATAGTACGCAGTATTTGGTCAAATACCGAATATTAAAAAAAGTGCCTGAATTGGCCGAATAGTTGCCGAATATTCATGGCGTCTATACTAAAAACTATTTAACTATAAGTATAAAAGATTAAATGTCAGCTCTAACATTAAACTATTTAGTTTTTATCTATCAACTGGCACTGTCGCTATCAATAACAAAACTATTAAAAAGTAACAATTGACAGAGGTAAAATGAAACATAATACCTAATTTTCAACATTTCTCACGCCTAACTATATTCTGATTCTCTTCTAACATTTCTATAGGACAAACTTTAATACTGGTCGCCTATATACTCCGGTTTTGGTTTTCACATTAACAATTATAATTTTTCCATCTTTTGAAGGGTAAATTTATTCAACTACTCCAAGTCGCTGGTTGTTTCAAGATAACATATTGTCCATTATGACTATAATTTTATCTTTTTCCTTGTCACTCTGCTTCTCTTCAGACTCCACCTTTTTCCTTGCTGACCTACTGGGATCGCTAAGGTCGCTGCTGCTCCTTATGACCTCTTCGGTCAGGTCAGGTTTTCTGCTCTGTAGTTTTAGTGTTGACTTATACAGGTTTACCTTTATTTGTGTCATCACTTTCACCTAAGCTTGCACTCTGATCAGCTTCATCACTTTGTTGGTCTTCCTAAGGCTTTACTTTCTTGCAAGAAACATGATTATGCTTACAGGGCCACTCTTCACTCTCATTAGAAGGCTAAAATTCTTTACCATTTTCACTTGAAATGATATCTTTCAACCTAAGTATACTTACCCTTGCCTAGCTCTAGCAGGTAACTCATCACTCGAATTGCCATCATGGGAAGAACAACCTCTATAGTTAGTTTTGACAGCAGCAGCTCAGTGGTGCCTGCCTTCTCCTTTGGCAGAATCTGCTGGTTCTAACAGGAATACTAATATTATTTCACAGAGTTCTTCATTAACTCTGGACTTAGCCATATCCTCCATCTTATAACTGACCTTCAAGTATTTTCCATCCACCTTTTGAAGCTTGCTCAGCTTTTTACCATATTCTTCTGAATCTTTGTTGAATTTAAATCCATTGGATTTCTTAATGTTATTTTTGATTAATGGAGTTTTGCCTGGTATTCTAAATAATATCTTGTGAAGTGTTTTCAAGTCATAATTCTTAAAGTGTAATATCAAAGCATTCACCTTTGGTATTTCTCCAAAACGGGTGCCAGAGCCGCTTGGTATCTCAAATTTAGTCGCTTTTTCAACAGCTGGCTCATTAAAAACTCTTTCGCTCTCGCTCTTGCTCTTTCGCTTCCGTTTTTCACCATTTTCTAATGGATGGTCAAGGAATTCCTTGGCCTTTTGGTTTTTACTATCATTTGTTTCTTTTTTAGTAGCTTCCTCTTCCTTGGTGTTGACCTTTTTCTTTATATACGTCATTTTTTGGCTTTTCACCATTCTCTTTCTATGCCTGTCAGACTTCCCCACAGAACTAGCATTCTATAAGTTTGTCTTTATCTTTTTCCTCCATAAGAACACTAGGTAAAGGTTTACTTTCGGAGCGCGTGTTCGATTTTTATGAAATTTTGTTTATAGACTTTTTTTTAAGGTGTAGATGAGGAAAATCACAATAAAAATTAGGGCAGAAGCCAACTTTTGGAGTTATTTGGACATTTTTGTAGGAAAAACGTAAGTTGTACTCACTTTTGCGTCATGTTTTACACATTTTCGGGGGTGGTTCGTTTTATATCAAGCTAAAGGAGGCCTTATTTGGAGAGTTTCTATTACATATTTTATAAGGTTCTGTTTCAGTTGTATTATTTACTTTATCATTAAATCACACGAAATGTAAGACCTTAAGTTTGTCACTGTGTTTCAGAAGAGACACATTGTCACAATCAGGTGAAATTTTACCTGCTTTTGGGTAAAGGGTTCAAGTGCTGCATCCATACATAAGCGCCAATATTATTCCAAGTAAATTTGATTTATACCCTATAAAATTGTAGAAATATGAATATATACCTACCTACATAGTTGTATATTATATTAGCATAATAATTTGTTTGACTTGTATTAAACTATGGTTTTTCTTAGAATACATAAGATGAAAATAAAAAGTAGGGGCATTATATTATGCTTTGTAGGTATAAATGCTTGCTGATCCACATGAAGGTCAGTCTGTATCTGATGAATGTAGTATGTAGCAAAACCAGGTATATGCTCTAACAAAGTGTAATACATAAGTTTTGTTTCTTTGTCTCGTTAAATAAAAAATATTAAGAAGTAATTATAGGATAGTGTTGACACGATATTTAATTTGCAGTTTTCGTTTGTCACAAATTCATTTTAAAGTACAATATTTAATAGTATTTTAATATTTTTATTGCATTCTGCGTTGCCGAATAGAATACAATGTTTCGTTTGAGTACAAATAAATTTATTTAAATTAATAATGTTTTTGAGAAACGATTATTAACCAATAATATTAATTAAAACTAGTTTTATTTTTGCATTAACAAAATAATTTAGAGGAGAATCCAACCCAGTTTTTTGAGTTAAATGTTTTTTATCCACACACAAGCTATGTTTCTAGTGGATATTATTATGTTTATGTAACATTTATCGTAAACTATTTTTCTGTATTGTATTGCGTATATATATATATATATATATATATATATATATATATATATATATATATATATATATATATATATATATATATATATATATATATATATATATATATATATATATATATATATATATATATATATATATATATATATATATATATATATATATATATATATATATATATATATATATATATATATATATATATATATATATATATATATATATATATATAGGTGACTAAACTTATTATATAACTCATTACTACTACACTACCTGGGCAGGTTACTCTTATATTTAATCAATTAAATAGCCTTAAAATTGCTGATTTGATCAGTGTTATTGATTTTATTTGTTTTCGATGCAATTTTCAGTAAAATCTAGTGTTCTTGAAAACGCGGCACTACAAAGGATGGCTTTATTTGCTTTAGGAGTATGTAAGCAAATTTTCATTAAAAAAACCACAACTTTATTTTTCATTATCCTATAAACTTAACTTTGATACAAGTTGTGGCCTTAATAATATGAACAGGCTTAACAGCGTTTATTGAAATAACGTTATTAATATTAAACATTAGACATTTTATTGAAAAACATTGATTTAACCCAAAAAACAATTTTTTTGTGCTAACGGGCAAAGTCATTTAAGCTATTTACAAAAAAGACACCTGTCAATTTCCATCAAAATGGGATAATTGTTGTACCTACTTGTCGAGGTCAAAAACATGCAACGAATTTTTCTTTTCAAGTCGTTATAAAATGGCTACTAATCTGCTGGTTATTAACAATTTTAAACATGATATTTTTTGAAAAGTTTCATTTTTTGTAGAAACAATCCTTGTAAGTATAGAATTTAGTGGTATAAAAATCAGCCATGTTACTTGAGAAATTCTCGAGCTTTTCAGAGAAGGTCTCGTTCATGGCTGTATTCATTTGCATGTTAAGCTTCTGGACTTCCATGGCACCTTGAAGTTCTTCATTGCTCTCTTGCAGCTCTTGCACACGTTCGTTCACCTGGTCGATTTCTACTTTGAATTTCACGTCAAATGCCTCCAACTTCTGATGCAGTTCATCACTAGATTTATTGATTTCTTGGGTGAGCGTGTCGGTGATGTCTGTCCGAGTTTTGGCAGCAGTATCGCCGATTTCTTCACGGGTTTTCGCCAGAGAAGCCGCAAGATTTGACAACATGTTTTTAATATCCTCCATCTCGACGGCCGTTTCGGATCGTGTTCTCACCACCGGCTGGATACGTCGCACTTCTGACACCAAATGTTACGAAAATGGAACGTCCACTAAAGGTTTTACACTTTCTTTATTGATACTCAGTAAAATTACAGCAATAATACGAACTCGAATTTCAGCAACACCGAATTACACTTGACTTATCAACTACTCACTGTCAACTATCAAACTTCACTATTCAAACGGTTGGCGACACGTTTACATCAACTTATGTTATATGGTGTTCTGTGGTAATAACCTCAAAAGTTCGGGCAAACTCTGGTTTGCTTACACTCGCAAAATGTATAACATTATATATAAAGTGCTTTAGCGATATTAAGGGTATTAATCTTACTCTATAGAAAAAATTATATCACTGATTCGAGCACCTATTTAATAGTGATGATTCCGTGTAATTTTCTTGACGTTTTGACTCCGGTGAGAAAACATTTTTTGTCATTAAATAATGTTAAGAAAGTTATAATAGTCAGGGTTTCTTTAAAAGCTTGTGAAAAATATGAGAACAGTTTTTCTAACAGGCTGTATTTCAAAAACTGTGGGCACCTGATCATTTAGTATGATACATTTATTTCGATGTAGCATTCGCCCCACAAATTATGTTTTTTTATACTAGTGTAAGGTAGCCTATAGGTTACGAAGTATAAGTAAATGTTCTGGAATTTATTGCGTATAGCTTAATGTATTGTTAAAGAAAGTTTGTATAAAAATATTTTAAATAGCGGTTAAAAGCCCCAATAGAATTATATAAAAACATGGATTTTATATATGCATATAAAGTTATCTTAAAGCCTTCGTCAATTTGATACCAAAACTCAAATACTCAAAATAAATTACTGGTTTTGTAGCATTGAGTGTTATTTTTTTCAATATTTGATGCTGCCATCGGAAACTATTAATACTCAGACATTTAAAATGCAGTGCACAGTTTCTTGAGATTTTTTTTCAATTTATTTCTCCTTGGCTTAATGTTAACTTCTTGTAGATGCTTATATAGGGTCAGACATATATTTGAATTATTGGGAATAACTTTAAAAAAATACATCAAAAAATGCTTTGAATAAAAGTTTGACAAATTTCTTGACATATTTGTGTGACATTGAAATTTTTCGACAACACAGATCGTTACTTTGGTAACAACCAACCTTTTTTCTGTTTTTTGAAGCTACGAATTGTTCGGCATCCATGGTCATCAAATTTTAGTGGGGTTGGATAATAAAATTCTGAAAAAAAAAACAATTATATTGTATTATTGCCAGGCTGACAATAAAACCACGGCTATTTAATAAATTAAAAGTAATAACAAAAATGTATCCGGCTATTTAATAAATTAAAAGTAATAACAAAAATGTATCACAAAATAATTATTTAAAGCATATCTTCCGTTGTGTTCCAAACATAATGCGAGTCTTGCCAATGCTATTAAATTTGCAAATGTCTACTGCCTCACTGTTCTAGCTGCACTATAAATGCGAGCCCTCAGGGCATCTTAATTATTTGACTGCTCTTTGTACACTTAATTTTTACAGTGACCACATAGGAAAAAGTCGCATGGCTTTAAATTAAAGGACCGAGCTGGCCACTCTATTTCTGCCCGAAGCCCAAACGATTTGTTTGAATAAACGTTATTCAAGAAATTTTGAACTTCGAGCCCAAAATAAGAAGGTACTCCATCTTGCTGGAAGCATACATCCCAATAGTCACCATAGCGATTTTGTAGCTCTGGCACGACACTATCTCTTAAAAGGTGTAGATAACTATAATCAAATTTCTTTTGATAAACAATAATCCAATTAACTCATCGTCGATAATGCCCGTCCGGACATTAACTGAGGTCGCTGAGTATAGACTTCTACCACCCAGTATGGATTATATTGTGTCAAGGAGCGGCAATTGGTGTATTTACAATTCCGTGTGACGTAAAAGTGACTTTGTCTGAAAGCTAAATTTGATTTACAAAATTATTGTTTTTTCGCGTATCTCTGTTTCGTAAACTTGTCTAGTCCTATTAAAGTCAATTTCACCAAGTCAGAATTGAATTTTATGAGGATGAAATTTCTCCACTCTGAGAATTTTGCTATCCAAGCAAGCTCTTAGAAATATACCTTTGGGCAAAGTCGTTACGGGATTTTCTTGTACTTTCTTCTTACGTTTAGTGTGGCATCACCTTCTGTAACGCTTGTTGATCGATCTGACCTAGATCTGTCTTTGACAACTCCAGCTTCACTGTGCTTTTTTAGTGAATTTTCTTTAAAAAAAAATTATATATATATATATATATATATATATATATATATATATATATATATATATAATTATATTATATCTCCGGAAATAACAAAGTTAGGGCAACCATATTGGGTATGAGGGTTTATATCATAAAAGGAAAACTATGCACCAAAATTTGAATCTCTACGTTGAAATAAAAAAAGTTATAAGCTTTTAAGTTTTTCTTCTTAAAACGTCAAAAAAGTCGCGACTCAAAACGTCAAAATTGACATGTTCGAAATAAAGAACCTAAATAAATAAGGCTATGCGGCATAAATGTCGTAAGTAGTTAGAAAGCCTTAAGTTTCAGCTACAATCTTCATTGTTCTTTATTTTATTAAAATATTTACTGAAAATTAATTTAAAATAGACCCTTTATGTGATGCTTTGGTAGCAGTTTCAGTTATTTATTTAATTCTAATAATGAATCAGATTACGTTATTATTTAGCGTTTAGTTCTTCAATTGGGCAAAGTGGTAGTTTTTATGGAGAAATGGTGTTGGTAAGGAGTTTCTCCTTTCTATGGACTTCTGTAAGGTGAGTTTTTCACAGTTTGCATTTCTAGCTCCGTTGTAGCATGATTACCCTGCACAGGACCTCAAATTTGCTTTAGGTTTCTTTAACTGTATTGTGGAGTTAAGATCACAGCATTTGTCCGATGGTTAATGCATAAATGTGTTCCTCTAAGCATGTCTGATTTTTTTTTTTTTTTCAAAAAATGAGCAATGCTAATCTGCTAATTTACCTATAAATGTTATTAATTACAAAAAAGAATGGAAACAACAATTATTTCTTTTTTCTGTCAAGGTTACCATTTTTATTTCAGTTTAAATTAAATAGCATTACATGAGGCGATGCCGCCCTAAACGTTCTTATTAACCCTAGAAATATTAAATTGTTATTTTTTATAAGACAAGCATGGTTTTATAATTGTTTCTCTCAGAAATTTTATTATTCAACCCCACTAAATGCAAAAAGAGTCGTAGATTTCACAAAAGAAGAAAGAGATATGTGTCTATTAAAAAAAATTGTTTGTTACCCAGATAATTTAAGCCCTTGAAAATTTTCAAGGCCACACAAGGATGTTAAAAATAGATAGTCCAACAACTTTTATCGAAAACATTTTTTTTATATATTTTTTTTCTTTTTAAGTTATTTCGATTATTACAAATAGATACCAGAGCCTGTATATAACAAGCAAGCCCCTAATTGTCCTTGGATGTCTAACCACTAACAGTTGCAGATTCTCGTATTTTATTTCATATCCTGGATAACTTTATGACAACGTGATAGAGAGTTTCTTAGCCTTTTTGATCTAGATAGCAAGAATTAAAAGGAAAGCTAAAAGCTTGTGGTTATACCTCAAGTCTAATGTTAGGTATGATAAATTAAAATATATTTTATAACAGACAGACAACAATATTGACTTTTCCTGTGAGATTCTTCCAGCTAACATATGAAAACATCAAGCCATACAAATGTATAACTGGTGTTCAGGTTTTGTTCTCTCATCTAGCTATATACCATTTTTTCCCTCAAATATCAAACATAACAAAACTATTATGGACGAAAAGCAACTTTAAGATGCATACAAAAAAGCTCAACCACAGGAAAATAATATAGTTTAATGGATTTTATATTTTGATGGCAGCGATGAATAATAGAAAATATATTACCAAAATATACCATTTGGGGCAATAATGAAATAGTTTGTGGTAGGATGATTTTTTTAAAAACAATTTTTAAAGCCATGAGCTGATGATTTCCTCTTGGGTATATACAATCCTTGGGAGTCGGAAATAAAGTGATTAGAAAACAACCAGAACAAAATGCTGCATGATGTTTTTGGTTGTTTTTAAAACTAACAAAAAACGTTTTGAAATATTTAGCAAAACGTTTTTTGGCATGTGTTTTCAACAGTTTAACCATACTTACTTTCAAAAAACATCTAATGAATGTTCTTGCTACTGTAATTTTGATAATAATTTAACATGATTTTTTTTAAACAAATACATGGTGTCATTCTCCAAACCTGATCAAAACTATATTGATGCGCTTTTCAGCATATTATGCCAGTGGCCTCCTTATAACAACGAATCATAATTGAACACTGTTTGCAATTTCTATAAAAATAAGTTTAAGGAACATTAAAATATTATAAAAAAGCAAAAACTTGTAAAAAATTCAGCTTAAACTGCTCCAATCTCAACATTTTGTTAACAAATTAGCCACTGTACAAAGAAAACGGGTGCAGTTTTAAAATAAGTGAATGAGACGTTATCGAGTTTTTTTAATCCAATTAAAAAAGAACAATTGCCAGAAAACGTTTTATTAAACCTATAATAAAGCAAATTTTGTTAATTTTAAAAACAGCAAAACAGCATCATGCAGCATTCCAATCTAATTGTTTTCTAATAACTTTATTTCACACTTCCAATGAATGTATATACCCAAGAGGAAGTCATCAACTTATTTATGACTTTGAACAATGTTTACAAAATAATCTTCCGCGCGCGCGCGCGCGCGCGCTCGCCCACACACACACACACACACACACACACACACACACACACACATACAAGCATTACATTTATTGTGACGGACATACCGTCATCCCGGAATATGACGGATTTGAAGTGGCACAGTACAATTTGTTCCTCTTCGGTTTCTGAGATGGCAGTACCGTGCTGATTCTACAAACACTTCTTCCTTACAGAGAAAATTGAAGATAAAGAGATCCGTCACATTTGTAGTTCTTATTGCAGTGTGTCAAATGTCTGCCAGATATATTGTAATTGGGGACTGTGTTAAGAAAAACCGCCAGAATAAATGCAGTGTCAACAATGTGTTACATGCCTCTCGGTACAGTGTTGCCACGTGGCTCTTTGAATATCAATTTATTCTAAACTTGCATATTTCTGTTTACATTTTACAGCGTGAATCACATATCACCCGTACATGGTAACAGGCAATAGATAATATCACTTGTAAACTGTATTTGCCTATAAAGCATCTAATTTATTGCGTATTCCATGCGTGGGCCAACAAACTAATTTTTAAACGGGATCAGCTAAAGAGAGAAATAGAGACATAAAGACTTTTACTCTGGATTCGCAATTGCTTATTTTCTTCTCTGTACTCGGTGTGGCCGCTATATATATATATATATATATATATATATATATATATATATATATATATATATATATATATATATATATATATATATATATATATATATATATATATATATATATATATATCCGTCTGATAACTCAAAAAATAATCAACGGATTTCAATGAAACTCGGCAGGTGCATTTATTTTATTAATGGCTTGGATGAGTTCGTTAGCCAGGAAAATCGGACGAGGTTTTCCGGGAAAATGTTGAGTTTTCTTTCAAAAAAAATTTTTTCTCTGAAAATAACAAAGCTGCTCTAATGAAATTTACTATATATGTTTCCTTGGGAGAGGCCTTACTACGTACCAAAATTCAAATTTCTATGTTTTTAGAAAATTAAGTTATTCAAATTTTAAATTTTCTTTCGAAAACAAATTTTTTCTCCGACAATTATTTTAATGAAATTTGGTGGATATTTTGCCGTAGGAAAGACCTTACTACATATCAAAATTATAGTTTCTAAGTTTATAATAAATTGAGTTATTCAAATTTGAAGCATTTAATAAAAATTCACTACCATAACGCACTTGCTGCGTCCAGAGATTTTTTTTACTTGAGAATTGTGTACTCCCTCCTTTGGGTTGGCTACTATAATGTATAGCATCAGTAAGTACATTCTTTAATGCATTGTCTATATATATATATATATATATATATATATATATATATATATATATATATATATATATATATATATATATATATATATATATATATATATATATATATATATATATATATATATATATATATATATACGCATTTGCCGCTTTTCGGGGACGTATAAAAGTGTATAAAAGTATACCTTGTACAAATTTATACAGCTTTAATCAGTGAGTGCAGCTTTTTGGAGGCTAAAAATATTTGTCTCTGGGTATAAATTTATATTTAATTGAATTGCTTAAAAAATAATCTTGACAGAGACTCTTTTAAACAAGGATTTATTACTTCAGGTTTATGATATCGGTAACAAGTGTACTAACTTCTTTGCAAAATAAATCTATAACAAAATAACACGTTGAATCTTCTTCAACCAGCTTTAAAAAAGGATGAATTTAATAAGCAGGGTGATTTTTTATTGATCTATTATTGGGCAAACGCGTAGGGTTTTGACGTTATTATGTTTAGATAATCCTGGGGTGGTAACATTAAGTTGTTCCTGTAGTCGGTTTATTGCCTTTTACTAAATAAGGAAAATTAAGATTGAAAAGTCACAATTTTGACCTGACCTGACAGTGGCATTTCCTTACCAAATAGTCATTGGTCATTGTTCAGAAAATGCAACAAGCAAAAATACAAAATCTCGTTCTTAACTGAATCATTTAATTAGACAATGACACTCAATTTTAATATAAAAAAATCCCAAAGAGGTTTTCCTGTTTATACTTAATTGTGCTATTTAGGATATGCAACAAACCAAAATTATTAGAACCTGTGATTTTTTGTGGTTAGAGGATCTAACGTCGGTTTACTCATTTTCAACACAAAATAAATCTCTAATTATCTGTAAATATGTTAAAGACGAATAGCCTGCAAATTTATATTCAACGCCTTAATGAATAATAGGTTACAATGAAGGGGTTGACTATAACCAAATTAGAACTAAACTATAAATGAAAAATGCATTCCTTAAAAATTGGTTTAAGAATAAGACACCGGTTCATAATTTCATATTACATATTTTCTAGTTAGTGTATAAAATTATATTTGAGGTATAGCTATTGGTATATTTAAAATCAATATTTATAATTATTTCTCGTATAGCGCTTCTTTGAAGACGGTTTAACTTTCTTTAGGGAATCGATAATTTGATACACCTTAAACAAGATACAGGATATACAATGGCTTTGAAAACATCTGTTTGCATTTACCACATTCCGTGAAGTCAGCTTCGCTTTTAAAATGAGTCACTACAGAGAAACAAAATAAATATGAACAGTTCCATTTCCATGGCACCCAGATGACATACGGCAAACAGAAATAAAAATTAACTCTTTCAAATAAAATATTTATTTCATTCCTTACTATATAAACAATAGTGTATCAAAATACTTAAGTTTTGTTGGAATCATCTAATATAATATAGTAATGTAAAGCTGACTTAAGATAATCAGATACCAGTTGTTTTTAAAATGCATGCATTTATTATTAGTGAATTTTTATTTAAAAAAATCACTAATAGAGAGGTATCGATGGTGAGACTTTGCAAAAAATTTTTCATATGAGCGCTAACTAGGACCTCTAGAAACCATATCCGGGGCCAGTTTCAATTTATATATATATATATATATATATATATATATATATATATATATATATATATATATATATATATATATATATATATATATATCCGTCTGATAACTCAAAAAATAATTAACCGATTTCGATGAAACTCGGCAAGTGCCTTTCTTTTATTAATGGCTTGGATGAGTTCGTTATCCAGGAAAATCGGACAGGGTTTTCCGGGAAAATGTTGAGTTTTCTTTAGAAAAAAAATTTTTCCCCGACAATTACAAAGCTGTTTTAATGAAATTTAACGAATATGTTGCCTTGGGAGAGACCTTACTACGCACCAAAATTCAACTTTCTAAGTTTATAGAAAATTGGGGTATTTAAATTTGGACATATGTCGCAGTTTTCCTGGACACTTAATTTAAAATTTTACAATTATTGTGTTCTCGTAATATATTAAGTTTACGTTCCACCAGACAATACAGTAAATTGTTTACTTTTTTACATTAAATAAAATAATAAACCATATATCCTGTGGTATTTATTTCAACAAAAAGGCATATAACTGGCCCAACCCTTAAAGTAAAACTTAAATTAACGCCAATAATAAGACCACTTACCTTAAGGTAACATTATGATAATTTTTTGGTGATAAATACTTATATTGGGCATGCAAGTTTTTGTTCAAATAATTATGCCGATTCATATCAAATGAGAACAATAACTTATTATCGGGGGCATTTTAATTACAAATATTTGACAATATAACAAATACACTTTCCAAAATTCAACCAATTTGTAACAAATAATAATTCGGTCTCATACACTGTTTTGATGAACCTTAGTGTTTTACCCACGATGTAATCCCTAGGGCCACAAGCCTTTAAACTAAAAGGCTAACACACCGACCAAAAAAGTACTCTAGGAAACAGCACTCTAAAATTAATTTGATCATACAGAGTGTATCTTCAATATTATTACATTTTTACTAAGTTTTAGCTAAGTGATTTCACCCGGTAATATTAATGCAATAACTGACATTTTAAGCTTCTAAATTAAACTATAATCTACAAATTACTTTATGCAACACAATTCTTTATTAGATATATTTTCTTTTGAGTGGCCATAAGATTGTCTTAAAAAATCACTCTATTTGCTGAAAATACCATTAAAACTTAAATGACTTAAAAACCGCCAATTTTAATCATTTCTCTGTCCTACAAGCCTCTTAAAATGTTTAGTAAAATCTAAAAATGCATTACCTATATTGTTCTATTTAAAATAATGAATTGGATAGCAAATATCAGCTAGACAGAGAGTTGTATATCAATGGGAGTATTTTTAATGAGTGGGTAATTAGAAATAACGCATAAGAGCTAACTTATGGAAATAATTCAGTTAAGCCTTTTTTCCTGATGAAGGGTCAATGCGCCAATGTAAGACATTGTGTGCCTTCAACATCAGATGTCAAATGTTACGCCTTCCGAGCAATTTAAGTGTGACGAAATATATAGTCTGCTGCAAAAAGTTTATGTTTGTGAGAGAGATAATGACAACTATTTTATGTAATATAAACTTTATACTAAATAAACGAACTTATAAAATGCTAGACAATTTGAGGCATACAAAATAGGCAACAGTGAATTAAGAGTTTCGTATATATTTTTATTAGGAATTCAACATGTTAGAGCCTAATAAGTACAATTGGAGAACAAAAATCACCACAACACATCTTTTTAAAGACCAGACGATCGTTTCACTAACAAAAGTTAGCGTCAGCAGAGGATGAAAAGAAGTTTTTCATCCTCTGATGTGCTAACTTCGTTAGTGAAAAGATCGTCAGGTATTTAAAAAGATGTGTTGTGGTGATTTGGGTTCTCCAAGTGTACTTATCAGTGTCCATTACAGGTTCCACTCTTAACCGAGTAGAGCCTATAGAACTTAATTCACCACGTGTTTAAGGCCTGTAATTTTTTTGCTAATGTACTTGGGATATTTATTCTGCAATAGACTAATTGCCCTGGATGGAAGCTAACGTGTAAGGGAAATTATAACTATTGAGCTAACAACATAATGTATTAAAGTTAATATGTAAACATATTTGAGTGTAGAAACATTAAAAAGAAAAGACACATTTTATACAAACCGCCAATTGTCCTCATAATACACAAAAGACATAAAAATCTTGTGAGGACTGTCCCCACAACATAAGATATATATATATATATATATATATATATATATATATATATATATATATATATATATATATATATATATATATATATATATATATATATATATATATATATATTACAGTCTGATGATAAAGTTGGGAACATAATTCATAAATACGTTATTTAATTTTTTCAAGAAAAACAGACGGACAGGTTAATTTTATCTTTTCAATTGCCAACTTATGTCGTAAAAATTACATTTATGACGTCACCTATTTCTGAATGATGACGTCATCGTTTTTTTTTAAATGACAATCATATTTTTTTGCTCTTCCATAGACCTGCTTAAATGATGATGAAAACAAAATAGTACCTGACATGACAATTTTTTTGAAGAAATTGCGTTATTTACTTTAAAAAATGTAAACGTAAATTTAATAAGAAATAAGAAATATTTCTCACCGTTTTTATTTAGGACGAGTTTTCGTTAGAATAATGAGGTTTTAGAAAGTAATGAAAACTTGATTTTGTGATTTTTGATACGTTGTCATGTAACTATTTAACAGGTTGAACAAAAAGTAAAGTCAAAATCATTTTTTAACACACTAGATGCCACATTTCGTGAAAGATGGATGGACCGTCGAGGAGCCATTGTGTGGCCACCGCGATCCCCAGACTTGACTCCCTTGGATTTTTTCTATGGAGTTATTTTAGATCGAAAGTTTATTTCAAGAGACCAAATAATTTGGAGTAGCTACAGCAAAGAATTCGTGCTGAACTGGAGCAAATTAGTCCAGAGATTTTTTAGCGCAGTATACAAAGTGTTTGCACTCGTATCGGTCAATGTCAAATAGTAGGTGGAGAACAATTTCAACATTTGAGCTAGATTTTGTTTGTTTTCCTTGGTTCAATATTTTTTCCATTAAACTCACGTTTCCTAATTTTAAAGTAAATAACACTATTTTAAAAAATGTGGTCAGGTACCGATGTTTTCATCATCATGAAAGTAGTAAGCAGATCTATGCAAACACCGCAAAAAATATGCTTGAATTTAAAAAACTTATAATGACGTCACCGTTCAGAAATAGGTGTCGTAAATGTAATTTTTATGTCATAAGTTGAAAATTGAATAGATGAAATTGACCTGTCCGAGCGTTTTTCTTGAAAAAATTTAATAACGCATTTATAAATCATGTTCCAAACTTTATCATCACACTGTATATACTTATATATATATATATATATATATATATATATATATATATATATATATATATATATATATATATATATATATATATATATATATATATATATATATATATATATATATATATATGTATATGTATCACACCGATTACTCTAAAGATAATGATGAAGATTTTGATGAAATTTGGCAGGTACCTTTCTGTGGCTTGGATAAGTTTGTTAGCCAGGGAAATCGGACCAGGTTTTCAGGAAAAAATTGGTTTTTCTTTCGGAGTTTTATTTTATTTTATTTTAAAATAACAAATCTATAGCGACAAGATTTGGCACATAGGTTTACGTTATAAAAATAAACTATACACCAAAATTTAGAGCTCTGCGTTACAAGAAAGAAAATTAAACCTAAGCATTGAATTAAAACAAATGTTAGGTGCCAGATTATTTTCATGAAAATTCATTACCATAACGTACATTCTGCGTCCATAGTTTTTTAACTTTCGAGGGTAATTAGTTTTAGTATTTACAGAAGTTTCAATTTCTGGCATCCCCTTCCCGTTACATGGGTAGTTTTGAGAACAGGAAGATCAAACTACTTTCCCCTATGTCTAAGTGTGAAGTACATCTGACTGTGAACTGTAAAATACTATGTCAATGAATGTGGACACTACAGGTGTAACATTCAGACGGAAGAACCGACGGATGGACAGCCAATGCCTCGTTGAAAAGATTTTGTTTTTTAAATCGAAAACTAACAAAAAACCGAGCTTTTAATTGGCATTACTTTGTACAATAAATCAGATTCGTATTTATTTACAATAAAATCAGCAAACATAAACAACAGGGCTCAAGCCCAAGGCTCCCGCGTTCAACACACGCCAAATTATTTGTCAGTACATACTGTAAATTAACATTAGTCGAGGTTGTGGCATTGTGTTTGAGCAATCTGAACATCTGCACGGTCAGCGCTTAAGTGCGGGCGTTAAGATGTCAGTCCTATGTACCATGGGATGTTGGGCACGTTAAAGATTTCAGCACAGAATAACAGCTGTTTGATGAAATTAAAAGTTTTCTAATAAACAAACCCTAAAACGTTATATTATTCGAGTTTTAACGAAAAAATGTCAAGGTTTAGTGAATTTTTATTTTAAAAAATCACTAATAGAGAGGTATAGATGGTGAGACTTTGCAAAATTTTTTTCCAAGGAGCGCGAACTAGGACCCCTAGAACTCATATCCGGGGTCAGTTTCAATTTATTTATATATATATATATATATATATATATATATATATATATATATATATATATATATATATATATATATATATATATATATATATATATATATATATATAGAGGTATCCATCCGATAACTCAAAAAATAATTAACCGATTTTGATTAAACTCGGCAAGTGCCTCTCTTTTATTGATGGCTTGGATGAGTTCGTTATCCAGGATAATCCGACATGGTTTTCCGGGAAAATTTTGAGTTTTCTTTAGAAAAAATTTTTCTTCGAAAATAACAAATCTGTTTTAATGAAACGTTATATTATTCGAGTTTTAACGAACAAATGTCAAGTATTAGTGCATTTTTATTTTAAAAAAAACACCAATAGAAAGGTATCGATGGTGAGACTTTGCAAATTTTTTTTCAAAGGAGCGCGAACTAGGACCCCTAGAACCCATATCCGGGGTCTGTTTCAATTTTTATATGTTTATATATATATATATATATATATATATATATATATATATATATATATATATATATATATATATATATATATATATATATATATATATAGGTATCCATTCGATAACTCAAAAAATAATTAACCGATTGTGATGAAACTTGGCAAGTGCCTCTTTTATTGATGGCTATTTACTACATATGTTGCCTTGGGAGAGACCTTACCATGTATATTACAAAGTTATTTTAATGAAATTTAGTGGATATCTTGCCTTAGGAGCAGTATAATATAATCCGTATTATTCCATGATGACAAAAGAAACTACCTGCTTGAACCTTTTAGTCATACAAGATTGTACTCAAGACACAACAAACGAACTGCTCCCATTCCAAAGAGCCAGTATTCAATCGGCAACACTGCAGATTTTATTTTTAGAAATCCGCCACAAACTTGTTGTGTCTGTGTTTAAAAAATCTTCCACAAATATGGTAATGCTTATTTTAAAACACTCATGCAGAGGGCGCTGTTGCTAGTTTTATTCAAACTGTCACAAATATGGTTATCTAAGCAAGGTAAGTACTGCTATCCCGTAAGCGAATTATAACGGATCTCATAGTTTTATGTTTTTCGTACAAAACTAACCTTCGTAATTCGGTTTCTTAGCTATAAAAATTGTGGCGGACCAAAAAATCCGTCACAAATTGATGAACCGTCACAAACTGGTACTATACTTGCCAGAGTCTGCCACATATATGTTAATGCGTACACACACACACACACACACACACACACACACACACACACACACACACACACACACACACACACACACACACACCGGCACAACATCCTCAACAACAAATTTTCTTGATACGATTTAAAAAAATATATTCCCTTTACAATATACTTTTTTGATACGCCATTTATATTTCAGCGTATTATTTCACGGAAAGTAGATATATGATGACATTAAATTTAATGTATATCAAATACACGAGTATCAAGTCAGTGCAAAATTTATACAAAAACTCATACCTTGAACATAGGTAGTATTACACAAACACCAAAATCCATATATGTATTACACAGGTGTGAACTATCCCAATCTTGCTTTTATGACATATTTTGCTGATATGTTTTTTATTATTCACCGCCAGCAAAATACAAAATCCATTAAACTATTTACTGGTGACTAAGCTTTTTAATATGTATTTTAAAGTTGATTTATGCCCTTAATCGTTTTGTTATAGTGTTTGTTATTTGTAGAAAAAATATTCAATAGCTTACAAAAGAGCTTAATGAGAAAATTAACACTAGTTATACATTTGCAAAGCTCGACATTTTCAGATGAGATTATCTCATTAGACAAGTCAATATTGATTTCTATCTGTTATTAAAAAGATTATATTTTATTATAACTTTAGATATAACAACAAGCTACCAGTGTCCAGGTTTTGTTTTAGTTTTTAGGCAAAAATTTAAAAAATTATAAATGGAATTGTTAAATTTGGCACAATATTAAGGTACATATCATGTTACAAAAGAATATTTAATATTTAGTAACTAGAAGTCATGTCAAGTAGTGACTACAGATATCACATCAAGACAAGTTGAATATTTAGGTATATCCCAAGATTCGTTTATTTAGTAAATACACTTTACTATAAAAATATAATGTCAAAATTATATACTGGACAGAATAGTACTTCTTTTTGAAACACTACTATTGCGGTTAAATGAAAAAAACTTGTACGTACATATATCTCTCTGAAGTGACCATTGCACCTCCGCATGTAAGCATACAAATTTATGTACACTTATACATACAAACTCCCCAAACCGATCGTTGTACAAAGATTATATATATATATATATATATATATATATATATATATATATATATATATATATATATATATATATGAATATATTTCTTCTGCCTAAGGAAATATGTCTGACAACATTGCGGCTGCCATTTGGTATGCTAATTGAAACCGCTAAGGAACACATCGAATGTCACATCATGCGCCAATATAAATATAGCGTCTTCTCCATCCATCTCAAGTATGTCTGATTCGTTCATCGCACTTAAAATATTCTTCCGTGGATGCATAAAATGCAAAATGCGTTCCAATTAATGGCAGGGAATGCTTAAACATTAGGTACAATATGGCTTTTGTGATTTGGTCTCGTTTAGATTAAAATTAGTGAAACTTTATTAGTAGCTAATGCAGAAACGTTTAATAACAACTCATTCATTTAAGAATTAGAAAGTTATCACTTTTATTTATTAGTTTAAAATAATTAAGCATATTTATGTTTTTGAAGAATTTTTATTTTTTCGTGAATAGAAAAGTATTCAGAAATGTATGTTTCTCATTTCCAGTATCATGAAAAAAATCACTTGTGAAGCGTGGAAATGTCAGGGAATTTGATTTTTGATTTTTACTGGGTACCCTGTGTACAATAAATTGAAAGCTGCACTCTTATGAACCTTATGCATCTATAATCACTCGAATGATTTTCCAATTATTGTAGCTTTAAGGTCAATAGTAAACCAAGTCTGGTTGTTTAGTAATTTGTAGGATCTGCACATTTGAACCCACCATTTGTTTCGTCATTTGTCACCGAAGTGCTCAAACAATTAATAATCGCAATCAGAATTATGAAATACCATATCTTGAAAACTAGTAAATAAAATAGAAGTAACTTAATGTGCATACCGTGAAAATATAATTATTGAAAAATATAGTTAATGATTTGTGTTGCTGGACAAAATAGTAGAGGTGTGCGAACCCATGTTTTCTTCGAACCGAACTATGAACGAACCCAAGCAAATGTGTTGCCTCGAACTTCGAACCTCAGAAATAGTATGTCTAAGGTTCACAGTCGAACTTCGAAATTCTTAGAAATTCAAAATCGAACATCGAACTACCAAAAATTCTTCAGTGTTCATATATCATTTCCTTAAATACAAAATTTAGGAATATTGTAACATACAATATTTGATATGTAAAAGATTCCCATTATTTTTACAAAAAGGAACGGTTTGACAAAATTTCCAGGCTGATTGGGTGAAAATACCTTCCGGTGCTGCTAGTTGACGTTAAATCAAAAATACAAAAACAAAAATATTTTAAACTTTTTTAGATTTCTAGATAAGCTCAATTATAAATATGTTGTTGTTGTTTGGCATTAGATAGGCAGTTTTAGCAAACAGATTGAGAGCGTTCAAAGTGAGCATGATATGTATAAAATAACCCCTTAAAATTTGTACTGTCTGCTGATTGTGAATATGTTAATAACTGTTTTGACTCATTGTGAAATAAAGCATGTTGAACCCAGTATTTTCCAAAGGCAATCTGCAATTATCCTCATAAATTCTGAAAATGTATGTTAATTTACGTTACCGATTGCCTTCGAACACCGCTGTGATTGCTAAATGGCTCCATCGTGTATCAATGTGTCCCACCAACTGTCAAACATATGCATGAGTAAAATCACATAAAATTACACTAGTGACTCAATGAGATCGATAACAAGTTTAAAGCGCCTCTACCGAGCTAACGGGGCTGCAACTTCGCTATGTTTGGCAGCATTCAATGTCTGTAAAGTTAAATTTCGAAGTATTTTTGAGCAACGACTTTCGAACTATTTTGGAAAATTACATATTTCGAACTTCGAACTACTTCAACATCGCTAGTGCGAACATATTTTCGAACCGAAGGTTTGGTTCGAGTTCGGGTTTGGTTCGAAGTTTCGCACACCTCTACAAAATAGTAATCTAAATTTATATTATTTACGTGTTTAATATGAACGGGTACATGAAAGGAATTCGTATTTTTCAGAGAAGAATTTCAATTCAATCTCTCTTGCACTACTTATAAAAAAATATTGTTTGAGGAAATGTCCAAATTCTAGTGTCAATTATTATTCTAACGATCATCTGGTTATTCAATTATGCCAGAAAGGACTTTCCGATTATTAACATCATGCAATTATGCTCATCACTAATTGCTACGTTAAACTATAAATATGGTTTTTTTTATATCTTTTACGCAATTTTAATTTTCTCTTCTTTTTTTTTTTTTTGCAGGTATTATATGATCTTCAGAAAATTTAAAGGATGAATATTATAGAATAAAAGTGTACTGCAGATTAAACCTTTGTTTAAATATTAATTTGTTTTTAATTAGTTAGCTTTGCAACAATGACAATATGTAATTTGAATGCATTGTATAATAGTTCCTCTTATCTTCTAAAAATAATATAACCATTTATTTAGCCTTTTTTACTCTTAGCAGTTGAATAATTTTTATGTGCCATACGAATGTTTCCGTTGATTGCAAATTTAACATAATATAGAATTGTTAATTATTGGTGAAATCGTTTGATACTAAATACAGATATGGAGACTCCTTATCTGGCATCACAAGTACTGGTTTTCTGGTTGCAGATAAGAAAACAACTGGTTTCTCCTTTTACAGCATTGTAAAAGGCGAAACCAGTTGCAGAGAAGAAAAACAAATACTTCTGAAACCATAGAAGAAGTATCTACGTCTGTATTTAATATAGAACTGTGCTTACCTTAGAGCCAAAATATAAAAATCATAAGACTGGAGAGTAACTAAAATAGATTATAAAACATAAACATAAGTATTTATTTGGGACAATAAAAAATGTAAAGTTTGTAAGAAATGGGTACCACTTGATCCATTTAAATATTTGTTTCAAAGTGTTTGATTTTATTTATTATTTGTTTTAAAACTTGTAGCGTTTAAGTATATATAGAGCAACTAAAAACACTATTCATTTCATGTGGCCTTTCATATTTGTGATATATGAAAAAATCTTTTTCTATATTGATGTTTGTCTATAAAGTTTATACTTGTATTTTTATTGTTTTATTATGTATGCTTCAATAAAGTTCGAATTAAAAAAATACACTTTTCTTACCCTAGTCCTTTCACATTAATGGTAAAAAATATTCATTCAATAATAATAACAGTGGCGGTTTGTGCATAATAACTGCGGAGCTGCAGAACACATTGAATTTTTTTTAATAAATAAGATATCCAATAAATTGAAACAAATTAAAAAATAAGTAATAGATATTATCCAATAAATTGAAAAAAAATGACTTCTTGTTCTATTCTATTGTGTGGCTGTGTGCCAAACCGGTCCTGTTACAGCAGGATGTCAACTTTGCATCTCGCTCTCACTTGCAACCCTAGTGTAAGCGAGCAAATTGTGTTAACAGCAGATAACATTTAAAATTCTCTGCTGATATTGGCTGATTCTACACGTGATCGTATACACAAAGTTACGGAAAACTGTGGCTGCAATGTTAGCAGCCACTTGCAGTGTGCTTTTAGTATTCACTGACGGTAGGTGTATACGGAGCGTATTTGGATGCAGAATCTTTTCAGGGTATTTTCGGTTTTCTATCAGTTTTCAAGATGAAGTAGTGGCATTTACTGCAAAATAACTTTTCTTTAATGTCCTACGAACATAAAATTAAAACAAAAGAGCTGGGTACACCAACACCCGAACTAAATGTTGAAATGAGTGGGTTGAGCCGTAATAAAACTTATAAGAGACAATTTAATAACAATGTACGTAAAATCAATATGAATATGTGGGTGTAATGTGAAAAATGCACATTAATTTTAATGAGCAAGTTATTGAACAGTTTTCTAATATAAAACAACAGCTTGTCGATTTAGTTTACAAAAATAAATTTTCAGTTACTATTAATGAATGACAACTGTGACTTATAGGGGTCAAGGAGTCGCGGGCCAAAGGACTCCAGGGGGCAAGCTGAGGAAATGGAAACAACAACATAAACTTTCGATGAAGCTTTCCTCAAGACTGTCATGCGCGGCGAACAGCCGCATCATGCACACGGTGACCCTGCTGATAACTAAAATGACGGATCTAGACAAGGAGGTCGAAATAAACTCCCCCAATCTACGGTGTCACGTGACCCGTGCCTAGGGATGTGTTGTGTTAGTGTGTTGTATTGACTTTTTAATAATAGAGTGTTGCCTAAGCAGGAGGTTCTATGATTGCATTGACAGCCAGTAAAAAAGAAGAACGTCAACATCGATGTCAGAGATATAAATGGCAATGTAAACACTACTTGTGTTCATTTAAAATTGCCTATTTAATATTTGTTAATATACCAATATCAAAAACCTTTAATGTGTACAGTTAATAACATAACATGGTGTCAAGTGTCTGGGTAACGTGAAGTTTTCTTCATGCATGTCTGTCGTAATAATTAAGGTTACGGGTCCACGTGTTCCTTGTCTAGTACAATATAAATTTTAAAATCCAATTGAGTTCATTTTATACGATGGCAACAGGAACACAGTCAAGTCAGCATCCAATACGAAAACTAAATGCTTATGTCCAGCCATTGTCTTTGGAAGGCAATTTGTCGAATAATTGGATCAATTGGTTTCAACAGTTTAAAATTTTCATGCGAGCAAGTGGCTTTGAAAAAGAAGAGGACGACAGAAAAATCGTTGTATTTCTCCATTATGTAGGTACGGATGCCTTGTCAATTTTCAACTCCTTTAATCTGGATATGGATACGTGTGAGTACAATGAATTAATCAAAAAATTTGAGTTACATTGTAGACTGAAAAAAAATTTAGCAGTAGAGCGTCATAAATTTCCTGACGAGAATTCAGAAACCAGAAGCAAATGTTGATGAATTTCTCACAGCCTTGAAAAATTTAAGTCTCACGTGTGAATTAGAAACTCTGCGTGAAAGTCCCGTTCGAGATATGTTTATTGTAGGATTAAAGTCAAGCTGTCGACCCATTAAAGAAAAGCTACTGCAAGAAACTGATTTAACCTTGGAAAAGGCAATACAAATAGCGAAAACGATGGAGTTAACGCAGGTGCAAGCAGAACAACTTAACAAAAACAGTCAAGAAGCTGCAATCTACAGGGGGGACAGAAGAACAGCACAGGGCTCAAGGAAGCAAGGTCAAAGCCGTATCAATACACGTCTGAAGAATGTTTCATTCACCAAGTCAAAGGTCGGTAATGTTGACAATTATTCGTGCACTCGTGGTCAAGTTCATAGACAAAAATGTCCAGCGCAAAATGTTAAATGTCATAATTGCAACAAAATTTGTCACTTTGCTAAATTGTGTTTTAGTAAACAAGTTAAGTTCGTTAGTGCTGAAGGTAATTTGCAATATCTGATCCGAATATTAATGATTGTGATTTATTCGTGATTAAGTCCGTAAACTCAATAAACAATGTTAATAATAAAATGTGGTATATAGATATTCTAGTAAATAATAAACTTGTCAGATGTAATTTAGATACAGGAGCTGAAGCCAATATAATGTCTATAGTAGAGTTCACAAAATTAAAAATTAATAATGTAATTGAACATACTTATGTAAAGTTTAAGTCATTTTCTGGAGATTCTATCCCTATTTTAGGAAGTACAGTCATAAAGTGTGTAATTGATAGGAGTATTGTAGCTCATATAGAATTTTATATTGCTGAAAATAATTGTCGTGCAATATTGGGGTTACCTACATGTGAAAAATTAGGGTTAATCAGAAAAGTATTCTCTGTAAGTCATCAAAGTTGTCTACCAGGAGAGTGTCATATAGATATTAATTCAAATATTTGTCCGGTCATTAATCCACCAAGAAAAATTCCATTCATGCTCTATGACAAGACTGAAAAAAGAGCTTACACGAATGATATCTCTTAAAGTCATTACTAAAGTAGATGGTCCTAGTGAATGGGTGAATTAATTAGTTATAGTTGAAAAAAAAAGTCTCTAAGGGTATGCCTGGACCCTAGAAATTTAAATAAAGCAATTAAATGTTGTCATTATCCACTTCCTACTGTAGAGGAAATACGTGCAAAGTTGTCTGGCTCTAAATATTTTTCTACTTTAGATGCTCACTCCGGTTTTTGGATGGTCAAACTAGATGAGAGTAGTTCCAACTAGTGTACATTTTCAACAATTTTTGGACGCTACAAATTCTTACGTCTCCCGTATGGTGTGCCATGTGCTCCTGAAAGTTTTCATAAGACGATGACAGATATATTTTCAGATATTCAAGGTGTTTTCACTTACCTTGATGATATTTTAATTTTTAGTGATAGTTTAGAAGGTCATAATGAAATTTTGAGAACGGTTCTTGATAGGGCACGTCAAGTCAATTTAAAATTAAATGCTGATAAATGTCATTTTTTAATGTCTGAAGTATATTATTTGGGACATGTCTTCAATGAGAATGGCATGCACCCTGATCAAAGAAAAGTTACAGCTATTACTGAGTTAAAAAAAACTACGAATGTGTCTGATATAAAACGATTTTTAGGAATGGTCAATTATCTTGGTTCTTACATAGATAATTTAGCTGATAAAATTATACACTTGCGACAACTTTTAAAGAAAAATGTAGTTTCTCATTGGGAAACCGAACATCAATATGAGTTCGATAATTTAAAGAAAATTATAAGTTACATACCAGTCTCAGCTTATTTTAAACCAGAAATTTCTTTTACATTGTCTGTTGATAGCTCAAAATTTGCAGTCGGAGCTGTAATTTTACAAAATAGTAAGCCAATTGCTTATTTGTCAAAAGCCTTAAACGAATGTCAGTCCTGCTATGCTCAAATTGAGAAAGAGCTTTATGGAATACAATTTGGATGCACTAGGTACAGGCAAGATGTATATGGGCGTACAGTTCAAGTAGAAACGTACCATATGCCTTTGGTCACACTTTTTAAAAAACAATTGTCTCAAATACCAGCAAGATTACAACACATGATGTTGAACTTGCAGCAGTATGACCTAAATGTAACTTACAAGCCTGGTAAGCATCAGTACATTGCTGATACCTTAAGTCGTGCACCAGTCGAACCTTCTGAACCTAATGAATCAAGAGAGGATGAATTCATATGAATTTATTTGTAAATAACTTAGCTGTCCACCTAAAAAAATTACTGAAATAAAAGTAGAAAGAGAAAAAGACATTGATTTACAAACTATTATTGACAGATCAGAATGATTGGCCAAAGTCAAAGAAGAAATTGAAGCAGTCTCTTAAGCCATATTTACATACCATTGATGGTCTTCTTTTCAAAAATGATTTATTGGTAATTCCGGTTTCACTTGGAAAAGAAATTTTAAATATTATTCATGAAGGCCATTTAGGTATCGATCGCTGTCAAAAACAAGCACATACTGTTGCTTATTGGCCAAATATTTCATCAGACATAAAAAAAAAAATGGTTGAACAATGTCCAGCGTGTATAAAATATAGAAATGCTAATACTGCTAAACCATTGTTACCTCATCGTTCGACCACTTTACCATGGCAAAAAGTAGCTATGGATTTCTTTTATTATAACAAAGTCACATATTTGCTAATTGTAGATTATTTTTCGAAATATCTTGAAATTGTACCACTAAATTCAATCAATGCGAGAGAAGTAGTGGATCGTATAAAGTCTGTGTTTGCACGTCATGGTATGCCAATGATAATAGTCTCTGATAATGGCCCACCGTTTAACTCAAAATATTTTGAAAATTTTGTTAAAGAATGAGACAAAAGTCATCATACGTCTAGTCCTAATTATCCAAAAAGCAATGGTCTTGCGGAGCGCACAGTTGCTACTGTAAAAAATCTATTCAATAAATGTCGTGAAACCAACACAGATCCATATATTGCCCTTTTGCAATATCGCACTACACCACAAGATGGTAATTATTCCCCAGCAAATCTATTAATGTCAAGAATTTTAAGAACAAATGTTCCAATGAAGGAATATATTTTAAAACCAAAAGTTATTAATTACAATAATAATAATACATTTGTCAGGGGGAGGGCAAATAGAATGAAGTATTACTATGACCCGTCATACTAAAAGGTTACCGCCTTTGTCTATAGGTGATGATATTTATTATAAGAAAACTCCCGAGTCCCCATGGTCACCTGCTACAATTGTACAAACAGGTCCGATGCCAAAATCATATATTGTAAGAACTCCCGATGGAGTTGATTATCGGAGAAATAGAAGTCATTTATTTAAACCAAGTTCAAACGAACAGAGGTCACCTAAAAGGAAGAATACTCAGTTAAATTCACCTAATTCAGATTATAAAGTATCCTCATCTCCTGGTCGCCGGTGTGAACCACCTTCTGATAATCCAGTAATAACAACTCGTAGTGGCAGAAGAGTAGTCAAACCAAAGAGGTTTAACTTTTCAGAGGATGACTAGAACTAATATTGTATTAGTTGGTCTTTTTCCTTTATTGTTTTATTGTAAACAATTTTGTTAAAAAAGGGGCGTGTTATGTTAGTGTGTTGTATTGACTTTTCAATAATAGTGTGTTGCCTAAGCAGGAGGTTCTATGGTTGCATTGACGGCCAGTAAAAAAAAGAACGTCAACGTCAATGTCAGAGATATAAATGGCAATGTAAAAACTACTTGTGTTCATTTAACTTTTCTATTTAATATTTGTTAATATACCAATATCAAAAACCTTTAATGCATACAGTTAATAACATAACAGGATGGATGGCACCAGGGTGATGGTGTCTTGAACGGAACCTCTGGAGTACCGAGCAATCCTCCAGAGTAACCCGCCTTGCACCACACAGGGGGTTCTGATGGTGTGGACAGTATTTCCCCCATTCTCGTGGGAACAACATGAAAATCATAAATATATATGGAACGAAAACCAATGAGGCTCGAGGAGTGGCTCCGAATACAGACTCGTGCCTTGAGTCTATTCCGGAAACGGAGACAAGCCAGGGGGCGGCAGCGGACTCTGGAGGTTTCACGACCGACGTAGATATGGAGGATCAGGGGGTAGCTTCGGTCACAGACCTTCCTTGACACCCAAGCTGGAGGCTGGGTCAAACCGGGGGGCGGCGAGGTCCGCGGACTCTTGGGGCTCCTCCACCAGTGAGGACCCCACTTTAGGGGAAGAGGGACTGTCCCGACACTCCAAGCGTCTTTCCGGGGCGCAAAGAAAGAAGTTGCGGAGGACGTAGAAAATGGTGACCGGGGCGTGGACGGTCGAGAAACCTGTAATGGCGCAAGAGGGGAGTACGAGTCAGAAGAGGACGCGCTGAGACTCTAGCACGCCTACTAAAGACAGACATCCCAAAAGGGCCAGGGCACCTGTAAAGGCGCAAGAGGATAGTGCGAGTCAGAAGACGCCGCGCTCGTGCTCTAGCACGCCTACTACAGACAGACGTCCTAAAAGGACCAAGGCCAGAACACCGACGGAGACTGACTCGTATAGGGAGGCTGCGGAGGGCCTCGGGATGGCGGTGATTGACAGACGTCGTCCTGTGGTCACGCTAGACCAGGGGAAGGCGGACCGGAACCAGGCTGCGGTGGACTTTTTTCAGGAAGGGGAGAGCCCGCCTCAGTTACACCGGGCGCGCCTGGCGGGGGGCATATTCTGGATAACCTGTGCCGGCCCGAAGTCGCGGGACTGGCTACGGAAAACGATCGGGGGCCTCGGTCAGATTTGGGAGGGGGCGGACTTGACCGCCGTCGAGCTCAAGTAACTCCGAAAGAGACGCAAGGTCCTCGTACGGATCCCTGACACCGTCCCGCAGGAGACGGTGATCGGTAGACTGAAGATCCAGAACCCTGAACTGGGGACACAACACTGGTCGGTTCTAAGCAGGAAGGCACAGGAGAAAGGACAGTCTCTCGCCTTCTCGATCGACCAGGTGTCTTACAGAGCCCCTGAAGGAACCTCCTTCAAGACATTCTGGGCCTGGGAAGGGTTACCTGCCGCCCACTGAGGAAGCAATTAGGGGTTAATGGGACTGAGGTTCCTTTAGGTCAACCTCCAACACAGTAGGGCAGCCACGGCCAGATTACTGATGGCTCTGAGGAACACGCGTGTGGCCCTCATCCAGGAACCGTACTCCTATAAAGGAGAGATCAAGGGACTCGGCGGAGCTGCGGGAAAGCTTAACTACAGCAGATCCAGCGAGAACCTGATGGCCTGCATTTTTGTCAGGGGAGGGATAGAGTTTCTGCCTTTAATGAATTTCTGTTCCAGGGACCTGGCAACGATCAAAATCTGATGTGGAGGAGCGGATGGGCTGAGGGACATTACTGTCGTGTCAACGTATCTGCCAGAGGACAGCACAGATCCTCCTCCACGCAAGGAATTGGAGCAGATGATGGTGGGTAGCAGAGCAGGTGGATGGCAGACCATCATCGGCATGGATGCGAACGTGCACCATGAGCTGTGGGGAAGCTCGGACAAAAACTATAGGGGGAGACACTTTTACAATTATGTATGAAATTTGATTTAGACATATTGAATAGAGATAATAAACCGACCTTTCACAACACGGCGTGAGGAGGTTTTAGATCTAACAGTTTCCACCCAGTTTCTGGGTGACTTTGTTAAGAACTGGCCTATGTCTGGGGAAGTGAGTAGCTCAGACCACAGATACATCCGGTTTGAAATCGCCAAAGTCGAAAAACAAACGGTATGGTACCGGGACCCCCGCAAGGCGGACTGGGAAGCGTGCAGGCAGACCTAGCAGTGGAACTGCGGGGGGTTAAGAGTACCATAGACATCAATAGACCCCAAGATTGCGACAGCCCAATTGCGAGACGCAATCACCTCGGCCTATAATGGCAACTGCCCCCTGAAAATGAGGACGTCCACCAGGAACGTCCCGTGGTGGAACGAGGACCTCTGGCAAAGGAGGACGCAGGTTTTTTTTTTTTCCCTCAGGGCTCGTCCGCGGCCTTGCCGCCCCGATAGCACCGCAATAGTCCTAGCCTGGCCTCTCCCATAATAAGTAAGTGTAGGGGGGGGGTAGATCCAGCAACACCTCCATGGCGGCTGTTGGGGTTGAAGACATGGCCCCTGTGATGCGTAGGCAAGCCATCCTTTGGATCTTGCCTAGTTTTTGTTTGGCACTGGATTGTGTCACCTTAGGCCACCAGACCAGTGCCGCATATGTTAACGGTGGTCTGACCACCCTTGTGTACAGCCAGTGGGCCATACTAGGTCTTAGTCCCCACGTTTTTCCATATAGCCGCCTAGTGACGGCTAAGGTCATGACTGCCTTACGCAGTATTTTTCCAATGTGACCATTCCAGGTTAGCTTAGAGTCCAATTAGACCCCAAGATATTTTACCTCCCTGGCGATTGGAACGCTCCTACCGTATAGAGTGAGAGTTCTGTGGCTTTCACACTTCCTCCTCCTCGTAAACGGCACGACGGTTGCTTTCTCGGGGCTCACCCCGAGCCCTTGATCAACCGTCCACCCTTCCACCACTTTCAGTGCAGTCTGCCTCCGCTCCCACACTGCCTGTGTGACCTTTCCTCGGACTATGATGACAATGTCGTCCGCATAGCCCTGTACCTCATACCCCCCTCCCGAGAGCCTCCCCAGCAGGCCGTCCACGACTAGACACCAGAGCAAGGGAGACAGAACGCTCCCCTGCGGACACCCCGCCGCGACCCCCGCCAGCAGAGTCCCTCCAGCGAGTGAGGTGAACACCGCCCTGTCCCTGAGCATGGAACCGATCCACCTGCAGCAGGTCTCCTCTATTCCACGCTCCCGGGCAGCTGCCAGAACCGATCCGAACGAGGTGTTGCTAAAGGCCCCCTCTATGTCTACGAAGGCCCCCAGCGCCACCTCCTTGTTCTCCAGCGTATTCTCCAGTTTCAGCACCAGTTGGTGCAGTGCTGTTTCTGTTGAGAATCCTGCTCTGTATGCATATTGTCCGCAGTGTAGAGGATATGCTTCCAGTACACTGCCCCTAATGTGCCGGTCGAGCAGTTTTTCCACTGTTTTCAGCAAGAAGGACATGAGACTTATTGGCCTCAGGGACTTTGCCTGGTCTGTTGGACGCCCAGGTTTAGGAATAAATACAACCCTGGCCAGTCTCCATGCCCTCGGAATGTACCCCAGAGCCAGGCTGGCCCTCATAATGAGGGTAAGCACCGGCGCTAGTATATCTATCCCCTGTTGGAGCATGATGGGCATTATTCCATCAAATCCAGGCGATTTGTATGGCTTAAAGCTGTTAATGGCCCATCTGATTTTGCTCCAGGTAACCACCTCTTTAGCGACTGTCCAGTATACTCTAGATGCCCGCCTATAAGGCGCCTCTATTTCTGAGTGTTCCCAGTCCGGAGGTGATTGGTTTATTATGTTACAGCCGGGGAAGTGCGTCTGGAGTAAAATTTCCATAGTTTCCTCCCCCGAGCTTGTAAAGCCTCCCGTGGGTGTTCTAAGGGAGCCTATGTTAGTCTGAGGGCCCTTAGACAGGATCTTGTGTAGTCGAGCACTCTCGGACGTGTTTTCCACTTCTTCGCAGTGCCTCCTCCACGACTCCTTCTTGGCGTCCCTCAGTCTTTTGTTATAGGTCGATAGGGCCTGTCTATATTCATCCCATGCTCCCGACCTTTTGGCCGCGTTAAACAGCTTACGAACCTGCGTCCTCCTTTGCCTGAGGTCCTCGTTCCACCACGGGACGTTCCTGGTGGACACCCTCATTTTCAGGGGCAGTTGGCGTTATAGGCCGAGGTAATTGCGTCTCGCAATTGGACTGCTGCAATCTCGAGGTCTATTGAATTTTTTATGGTACTCTTAACCCCCCGCAGTTCCACAGCCAGGTCTGCCCTGTAGGCTTCCCAGTCCGCCTTGCGGGGGTCCCGGTACCATACCGTTTCTCTTTCGACTTTGGCGATTTCAAACCGGATGTATCTGTGGTCTGAGCTACTCACTTCCCCAGACACAGCCCAGCTTTTAACAAAGTCACCCAGAAACTGGGTGGAAACTGTTAGATCTAAAACTTCCTCACGCCGTGTTGTGACGAAGGTCGGTTTATTACCTCTATTCAATATGTCTAAATTAAATTTCATAAAGAATTGTAAAAGTGCCTCACCCCTAGAGTTTGTGTCCGAGCTACCCCACAACTCATGGTGCGCATTCGCATCCATGCCGATGATGGTCTGCCATCCACCTGCTCTGCTACCCACCATCAGCTGCTCCAATTCGTTGGGTGGAGGAGGGTCCGTGCTGTCCCCTGGCAGATAGGCTGACGCGACAGTAATGTCCCTCAGCCCATCCGCTCCTCCACATCGGATTTTGATCGTTGCCAGGTCCCTGAAACAGAAATTCATTAGAGGGAGAAACTCTATCCCTTCCCTGACAAAAATTATCCCTTCCCTGACAAAAATGCAGGCCCTCGGGTTCTCGCTGGATCTGCTGTAGATGAGCTTTCCAGTAGCTCCGCCGAGTCCCTTGATCTCTCCTTTATAGGAGTACGGTTCCTGGATGAGGGCCACATCCGTGTTCCTCAGAGCCATTAGTAGTCCGGCCGTGGCTGCCCTACTGTGTTGGAGGTTGACCTGAAGGAGCCTAAGTCCCATTAACCCTTAGTTGCTTCCCCAGTGGGCGGAAGCTAACCCTTCCCATGCCCCAGAATGCCTTGAAGGAGGTTCCTTCAAGGGCTCTGTAAGTGTCGGGTGGAACGAGAAGGCGAGCGTCTGTCCTTTCTCCTCTGCCTTCCTGCTTAGAACCGACCAGTGTTGCGTCCCCAGTTCAGGGTTCTGGATCTTAAGTCTTCTGATCACCGTCTCCTGCGGGACGGTGTCAGGGATCCGTACGAGGACCTTGCGTCTCTTTGGGAGTTCCTTGGGCTCGACGGCTGTCAAGTCCGCCCCCTCCCAAATCTGACCGAGGCCCCCGATCGTTTTCCGCAGCCAGTCCCGCGACTGCGGGCCGGCACAGGTTGTCCAGAGGATGCCCCCCGTCAGGCGCGTCCGGTGGAACTGAGGCGGGCTCTCCCCTTCCTGAAGAGAGTCCACTGCAGCTACCACCGCAGCCTGGATCAGGTCCGCCTTCCCCTGGTCTAGCGTGACCTCAGGATGGCGTCTGTCAATCACCGCCATCCCGAGGCCCTCCGCAGCCTCCCTGTAAGAGCCAGTCTGCGCCGGTGTTCCGGCCTTGGTTCCTTTGGGAGGTCTGTCTGTAGTAGGCGTGCTAGAGCCAGAGCGCGGCGTCTTCCGACTCGCACTCTCCTCTTGCGCCTTTACAGGCACCCTGGCCCTTTTGGAACGTCTGTCTGTAGTGGGCGTGCTAGAGTTCGAGCGCGTCCTCTTCTGACCCGCACTCCCCTCTTGCGCCTTTACAGGTTTCTCGACCGTCCAGGTCCCGGCCGCCATTTTTTGCGCCCTCCGGAGCTTCTTTCTTTGCGCCCCGGAAAGACGCTTGGACTGCCGGGGCAGTCCCTCTACTCTAACAGTAGAGTCCTCACTGGTGGAGGGGCCACCGGAGTCCGCCGCCCTCCGGTGGGACCCAGCCTCCAGCTTGGGTGTCGGGGACAGGTCTCTGGTCGAAGCTACCCCCTGATCCCCCGTATCTACGCCGGTCGTGGGACTTCCAGAGTCCGCTGCCGCCCCCTGGCTCGTCTCCGTTTCCGGGATAGACTCAAGGCACAAGTCTGTAGCCGGAGCCACTCCTCGAGCCTCATTGGTTTTGGTTTTGTATTGTTATTATCTTCATGTTGTTCCCACGAGAATGGGGATATACTGTCCACACCATCAGAACCCCCTGTGTGGTGCAAGGCGGGTTACTCTGGAGGGTTGCCTGGTACTCCAGAGGTTCCGTTCACGACACCATCGCCCTGGTGCCATCCATCCATAGGCACGGGTCACGTGACACCGTAGATTGGGGGAGTTTAGTTCGACCTCCTTGTCTAGATCCGTCATGTTTAGTTATTAGCAGGGTCACCTCGTGCAGGATGCGGATTTTTACCGCGCATGACGGTCTTGGGGAAAGCTTCATCGGGAGTTTATGTTGTTATTTCCACTTCCTCAGCTTGCCCCCTGGAGTCCTTTGGCCCGCGACTCCTTAACCCCAGGACGCAGGTTGGTAAGCTATTTAACGCGAGTTAACTTTCTTGTTAACACACTTGAATTTTTAAAAGAACTTATTGATTATAGTTACACAAAATACTTATGAATAATAATAAAAATGATAAAGATAAATTATGACAACTTAAAAGAGACTCAAGCAATAACAATGTAGGAATGTCCGTCCGTGGTCTGGTAACTTCCATGTATAGTCTCTGGTGGGGAGTGGACCGAGAGGCGGTTTCCACACTAGGTTGCTGTTTTGAAGGTGATCTTGGCAGGTGGCCGTTTGCTGCGTTGGGTCTAGTTGTTTACTCATCCATGAATAGTCTATTCTTCTAATTGCGCTGCTATTAATTAACCCATTCGTCAGCGACCTTGGGTGTTGAATCGGGATCTGTACTTCATATATACATTGTATGAGGTGGCTATCGTTATCTCCTCCATCCTTTAGAGAACGGAGCCTATGGTTCGTTCCGAATAGTCATCGGGAATCCAGTAGTGGTTGGTTTGGAGTCAGCAGTTTTCTTTTTTGACTTCTGCAAGATGTATCTTGAAGGTATTGTGATTATTGTTATTATTATCACGATGTATAATATAATTGTCCATACACTAGGGTGGTATATGGGCAAATTGATGGTTCCTGGAATTCTGCCATTGATTGATCGTAATTGGGATTTGATATTGTTCAAGTCGTGCAGTGGGACATTTTTTAATTTTAATTCTGGTAATTTTGTCTGGGAAGATGGGTGCATTATTTGTTACCAATTCGATGGTTGGGAGATTGAATGATTGTTGTGGTTCCGAAGCCATTTGTACTGAGCTGAATCTTTCGTTATTGATGATAAGTTGGCATTTGGGTTTCAGAGTCGCCAGTTCTGTTCCGCTGATTATTTTGGTTTCTTCGTAGCTAAGTTTAATCTTCGTTTCTTCTGGTGCCACTATTATGTATTGTGTATTGCCATATTTAGAGACTGTTGTTTTTGTTATTTTGACCAGTTCTTGTTTGTTGGTTTCTGGAAGTTGATCAGTTTAATTTCGCATGGGTTGTTTTCGTTTAGTGCTGTCGGTTGTTATTTTGACAAAAGTATGTTTGGTCTTTTAGATTCCTATACTTTTCGTTTCTGTAAGCGTAGGGACAATCATTTTAAAGGTATATGGATTTTTAGGGACTGGTAATGCATACATTTGATAATAAATATAGTCTTATTTGTCTACTAAATGTATATCTATTTGGAATATAATTTTAAACTCAATTTGAACTGTTTTTATTTTAAATATTTTTTCGTAAAGTGAAATGTCGGATTTTGTTATTAATCTTGATTTTGAGATATGGTTTTCAATGTTTTCTAATTCTTTTGATATAAACTTTGGTTTCAGTATTGACGTATGATATGTATTTAATTTTGAAAAGTTAATTGCATTTTCTGTTGTTAATATCATATTTAGTACATTGTTTAACAAATAACTGATTTGTGTTATTAATTCCAAATGTTTTACTCTATGAAAATTCGTTAGTTGGTCGCTTTTTAGACTATCTATTGTATATTCCGAATCGTTTATTCTCGCTACTATGGCTTCTTGGTTATGGTTGTCTATTGTTTTATTAAACTCTGCTATAGCATCTATCATTAGTGATGTTTGTGAGCTAAAAAGTTGATGTACTTGATTTTGATCTTTTCTCAAAATTTCGAGAGCTTTATATATTCTGTCGCCGTCATCCGCATCTAAGTTCCCAATTATTGATTCGAGTATCGATCCTAGTCCGTTGATTATACCTCTTTTGTTTCTAATTGTTGTTGGAAATATTCGATAAAATGTGTCAATATTGCTAATGGTGAAATTAATTGTTAAAATAAAATTTGTATGTTCCAACTTGTACTCTACATCCATTACGCTTAGTATGTTGTCGAAGTAAGTTTTTAGTCTGTTAAAGTCGTCGTATAGTTGTCTCAAATCATGTATATGAATCATTCTCCATTTATCGTTCTCTGAAAAGGCTTGTCCCAGTTTGCGTGGTAGTATGCCTGGATTGTCTGTTAGGTCTTCTAATTGTGACTTTACTCTTGTGAAGAGGATGAACCTACAAGGCGAAGATTACGTAAATGGGTGATGGTCTGTTTGTCAGTCCTGTGGTTTAGTATTATGGCTTTATTATGTTCTATAAGGGAAATTATTGAATAAGGTCCAGTGAAAGGGTTTTTGTTTTTTGTGAAATCCTGGAGGGATCTTTTTGTACACTATGTCTCCTTCCTTAAAAGGTTGGTTAGTATTTTTATTCGTTTGTTGTAGCGTTTTGTATTTTGTGTTTTCGATTCTATCCTGAATGACTTTGTAAATAATTTTCATTAAGTTTTTATGTTTCATGTTATATTCTTGGGTGATGATTATTTCTGGGTCATAATTAAATAATTTAGGTGTATATCCGAATATTAGCTCAAAAGGTGGTTTTAAGGTTTGCGAGTGTATGGAAGAGTTATATGCGAAAATACAATAAGGCATTAAGTCAATTGGTTTCATTTCTTTAAAATTTGTTTTAAATAATCTATAGTGCTCAATTATTGTACTGTGAAATCTTTCTATCGGACTGTTTGACATTGGATTTTGCGGTGTTGTCACATATAACTCAATTTGGTAGGCTTTTAATAGCTCTTTTACTAATATATTTGAGAATTCAGTCCTGGCGTCCGAAATTATTGTTCTACAGCTTCTGTATTGAGAAAAGTATTTAATTAAGTTCTTGGAGTTATATGCGAGAATACAATAATGCATTAAGTCAATTGGTTTCATTTTACTTTTTATCGGAAATACATGCCCGAATTTACTAAAGGGGTCAAATACTATTAGAAATTGAGACGTTTCAATTTGGAAAGTGTCTAGGTGTAAGATTTCTAAAGGCCTAGATGGTGTGGGTGTGTGTTCTAGTGAAATTTGTGCCGGATTTCTGTTGTATTTACATGTTTTACATAACTCGCAATTTTTTATAAAATATTCTATTTTTCGTTTTAAATTTAGAAAATAGTATTTGCGCTTCATTCTTAAATAGGTCTCATCAGCGCCTCGATGATTACTTTTTCCCCCATGGAATAAAACTATTGTCTCCTGGAGTTCTTCTTCGCTATTTATTTCTTCTCTAATTTCTAAGCATCTGTAAAATTTAGGCGATTCCATGTTATTAAAATTTTGATTAATTGCCAAACTTACCAGTTCATAATCTCGTTCATTTACAAATAGACAGTAATATTTCCTTTGTGGTAGGCAATATTCTTTGATAAATTGTTCTATTTGACTTGGATCGTTTAAATTAAAAGTGGCGTGAATAAAATTTCTTGTCTTTTCTTACTGATAAAATCTCCGGGGTATCAGCATTTTAGTGAATTTTCGTAGAAAAAAATTCACTAATGGGGAGATCCCGACTTTTGAATTTTGAAAAAATTTTTGCAAATGAGCGCGAACTAGGACCCCTAGAACCCATATCCGGTGTCAGTTTCAATTTTTATATGTTTATATATATATATATATATATATATATATATATATATATATATATATATATATATATATATATATATATATATATATATGTATATGTATATGTATATATATATATATATATATATATATATATATATATATATATATATATATATATATATATATATATATATATATATTTATATATATGTATCACACCGATAACTCAAAAAATAATGGGCCGATTTTGATGAAATTTGGCATGTACCTTTCTTTTGTAAATGGCTTGGATAAGTTCGTTAGTCAGGAAAATCGGACGAGGTTTTCCGGGAAAATTTTGAGTTTTCATTCGAAAAAAATTCTTATCTCAAAAAGTAATAAGCCGATTTTAATAAAATTTGGCATGTACCTTCCTTTTGTAAATGGCTTTGACAAGTTTGTTAGTCAGGAAAATCGGACGAGGTTTTCCGGGAAAATGTTGAGTTTTCATTCGAAAAAATTTTTTATCTCAAAGAATAATTAGCCGATTTTGATAAAATTTGGCATGTACCTTACTTTTGTAAATGGCTTTGATAAGTTCGTTAATCAGAAAAATCGGACGAGGTTTTCTGAAAAAATTTTGAGTTTTCATTTGAAAAAAAATTTTATCTTAAAAAATAAAAAATCTATGATAACCAAATTTGATAGGTAGGTTTACCATATAAAAAGTAAACTATACACCAAAATTTAAATTTCTATGTTACAAGAAAAAAAGTTATAATAAAATATTTTGTGCCAGATCATTTCTATGAAAATTCACTACCATAACGCACTTGCTGCGTCCCGAGATTTTTAAAATAATATCTGGTTTGTTTTACTGTTGATTATTTCTTCTTCTAAGATTGGCATGCCCAGTGCGGAATACGAATCTGCATTGGAACTTCCTGTCTCTCCGTCGCTTATGGTTATAACGTCGTCGTTTTCGTCCACATTGTGTATCGATTGATTAGTTATCTACGTCTAAGGGGTTTATCTCTACTCTCGAAAGTGCGTCCGCTGCATTATTTAATTTACCGTTTTTATATTCTATTTTGAAATCATATTCTTCTAGTTTGAATCTCCAGCTTAATAATTTTGAGTTAGGTTGTTTCAGAGAAAATAGCCATTTTAATGGTTTATGGTCTGTATATATTGTAAATTTCCTGCTGTATAGATAGGATCTAAAGTAGTTTGTGGCCCATACTATGGCCAGTAGTTCTTTTTCTATTGTGCTGTATCTAGATCCTGTCTCGTTTAAAGTTCGGCTTGTTTAAGCTATTGGTTGGTCTGATTTTGGATCTCCTTGGCTTAAAATCCCTGCGATTGCCATGTTTGATGCATCTGTTGTTAAAATGAACTCCTTTGAAAAATCTGGAGGTATTAATACTGGTGAATGCATCAATATGTCTTTACATGTATTAAATGCATTTATGTATTCTCCTTCGTTGATGTCGATTGTTATGTTTTTCTTTAAGCATTTAGTTAATGGTTTTGTAACATGCGCAAAGTTTTCTATAAATTTCCTGTAGTAGCCTATAAGTCCTAGGAAGGATTTAATTTCTTTTGGCGTCTTGGGTATTGGAAATTTTCTTATAGCGTCTAGTTTCTTAGGGTTGAGCTTGATGCCTTCTGGCGTCACTATATGTCCGAGGAATTCCGCTTCTTTTTGCAGAAAGTCGCTTTTGCCTAGCTGTATTTTCAAATTACTTTGTCTAAATCGTTCGAATACTAATCTTAATTTTTCGATATGTTCTTGCAATGATGTCGAGAACACTATCACGTCATCCATGTATACCAAGCATGTTTTTCTTATTAAACCGCTCAAAACGTGTTGCATCAGTCTGGTAAATGTGGCATGCGCCCCTAAAAGCCGGAACGGCATTCTGAGGCTCTCACAATGGCCTGTATCAGTACTAAACGCCGTTTTTTCAATGTCATTTGGGTCCATTTCAATCTGGTGGTAGCCCGAAATTACAATATAAATCCGCTCTAACACATTACAACAAAGAGATAAGAAACGCTACGAGGGAATCCTGGAGGAGGTTCTGCGGGGACATCTCTAATTTGCCCAGCAGCGCCATAAACCACAGAATTCTCTCACACGACCGTGTCCAGGAACTGGGATCGATAAAACGACCAGATGGCTCCTTTACTGAATCACGGAAAGAAACTTTAGAGCTCTTAACACACACACACACACACACACACACACACACACACACACACACACACACACACACTTCCCAGATTGTCTGATCCAGAGCAACGAAGATGTCCGGCCAGCAGGGGGCCGATTTAAACGCCCTCGGAGGGAGGACTGGCGGGTTGCTCGGAGAATAGTTACGGCCTCGGCGGTGGAGTGTGCTGTGAAACATTTCCAGTCATTCAAGGCGCCAGGGGATGATGGGGTGGTACGGGTCCTTCTACAAAATGGACTGGAGATTCTCCTATCTTTCCTAATCAGGCTGTATAGAGCCAGTCTGGCTTGGAACTATATTCCATCCAGCTGGACGGTGATTAGGGGGGTTTACATTCCCAAATTGGGACGTAATGACCTCCTACCCACATCAATGAGACCTCTCAGTATTACATCATTCCTCTTGAAGGGATTGGAAAAAATACTGAACGGACACATTAGGGGGAGCATCTTAGTCAACAACCCCCTTAATACCCACCAGTATGCCTACCAAACTGGCAAATCTACTGAGTTAGCACTCAATAACCTCGTCGAGAAGATCACACTCCCTGGATAACGGGGAGGTGGCGGTGGCTGCATTTCTCGACATTGAAGGAGCATTCAACAATGCATTACCCATCTCCCTCTACGAAGGCAGTATCGCTAGAGGGGTGGAACCTACCATTTGTGGCTGGATCGGAAGCATGCTCCACAATCGGACCATTACCTCGCTGCAGGGGGAGGTGGTCAGCTTCAGGGCTGCCCTCAGGGGGGAGTTCTATCCCCCCTGCTGTGGTCTCTCTTGGTGAACGATTTGCTGGCTATCCTCGGACTATGGGAGGTTAAGGTCCAGGCGTATGCTGATGATCTAGTCATAATGGTTAGGGGCAAATATGAGGAGGAACTAGCAAGTGCTCTTCAGGAGACACTAAATGTAGTGAATGATTGGTGCCGGAGGGAACAGATGTCTGTGAACCCCCGCAAAACGATCATTGTTCCATTTACCAGAAGAAGAAGGTTGAACAAATTAAAACCTCTTATTCTTATGGGGGAAACTATTCCATTTTCGGAACAAGCAAAATGTCTGGGGGTTACCCTAGATAAGAAGCTCAACTGGGACATACAGTTAGAGAATGTAATCCGCAGGGCTAAACTGTCCCTGTCGACATGCCGGAGAATCTGTGGAAACAACTGGGGAACAAACCCCCAACATATGTACTGGCTCTATACAGTGGTTATCAGACCAATGATAACATATGGAACCATAGTTTGGTGGCCTAAGGCACTTCGTGGTATCGCGAGGGCCAAACTGGCTCATCTACAGAGAGAAGCTTGTCTGATGATAACGGGAGCGATAAGCACAGCACCATCAGCCGCTCTGGAGGTCCTCCTTAATATTCCACCTCTTCACATATGGTTGGAGAGGGTGGCGAGGTGGACAACGTACAGACTAAAACAAAGGGCCGACAGTATGCCGAAGAAAATCAGTCTGGGAGGGTCCGGACTCCTCGATGACATTGAGGGTCACGGGATTCTGGGAATGGTCTCAGACTTGATGCCTACAAAGATCAGTAGAGATCTGTCTTTCAAGACCGTCCTCCCGGAAAGGGAGGACTGGGAACGAAATCAAACGACCCTGTTGAGAGCCGATCTCTGCTGGTACTCTGACGGCTCCAAAACCAATATGGGAGTAGGAGCTGGCGCATATGGGGGCAGCACCGATGCTAGACTATCAGATATCCTCGGCAAGTACGCAACCATACACCAGGCAGAAGTGTATGCCATCGAGATGTGTGCAAGGGAAAATATAAAAAACCACTGCACACACAAATCGATAAAGATATATGCAGATACCCAAGCTGCAATAAAGGCTCTTGGTTCCTACCGGTGTAATGTAATGTAAAAAACGGTATGGAGTTGTAAATCTGCCCTTAACAAACTGGGCAGCTGTAATGAGGTGTCGCTGGTCTGGATACCGGGTCACTGGGACCATGATGGCTGACACGCTTGCCAGGACTGGTGCCTAGAGGGACTTTATCGAACCAGAACCGATGCTGAGGATAACATCATGCACAGCAAAACGAACCTTAAAGACCTGGACAGAAAGAAGGACAATCCAGCAATGGCAAAATCTGCCAGGATTAGCTCACTCTAAGGTCTTCATAAATGGCCTGTCTGAGTCAAGGGCTAAAAAACTTCTAGAGTTAAACAGACAACAACTGAGTACTCTAGACGGCCTGTATACAGGACACTGCCGCTTGCGTCACCACTCGGTCAGGACCGAGTGCCGGCTGTGTATGGAGAGTGACGAGACAGCAGAGCACGTACTGTGTTCCTGTCCGGCAGCAGACAGGACTAGATACCTGCTTTTTGGCAAGATAAAGCTTGCTTCGGAGCATCCGGATCAACTTTCGCCCACGAAGATTATCAACCTCTGCAGGAGGCTGGCTTTGTTGGGCGAAATATAGACTATAGGCGTGAGCCACAATAGACCTTATGGTCGCGGTGGAGGGACCGGTATGGCCCACTCACAAACAAACCTAACCTAGCCCGAAATTAACTCTATGGTCGAAAAATATTGTGCACGCCCAAGTTTATCCAGTATCTCTTCGATTTTTGGTATAGGGTATCTATCAGGTATAGTTTTCTCATTTATCTTCCAGTAATCCACAACGATCTGCCATTTTTGTTTGCTGCTGGCATCTGCTTTTTTTGGGATCACCCATATCGGACTATTATAAGCGCTATGACTGTTCCTAATTATTCTTTAATTTAGCATTTCATTAATTTGTTTGTCTACCTCTGGTTTGTGAATATATGGGTATCTATATAATTTGGCGTTTATTGGTATATCGTCTTTTAGCCTAATTTTATGTTTAATTACGTTTGTATGCGTCAGCGGTTCATTGTCTTTTGCAAAAATATCTTGAAATTCTATACATAAATCAATTAAAATTTCCTTTTCCTGAAACACTAAGTGAGTGGCGAACGTGTCGCCACCTAGTTCGGAACCAAGTACTATGTTGTCACGCCCGCTCCAAATAACACAGAATATTAAAAATAGAGACGGTATACAACTAACTAACAATTTAAAAAATTGTTAGCCCTGGCCCATTTCTACCCCAATATAGGGACAAAGTATGTAAGACTAGATGCATTCTCGCAACAATTAGAACCGTAGACCGGTTTCGCTCTCATTAGAGCTCTTCAGTACGGCATACTAATTGTAGCAAAAATGCACCAAAAATAACACGGCTATCGTATAGCCAGTCTTAAAACACTAAGTGAGTGGCGAACGTGTCGCCACCTAGTTCGGAACCAAGTACTATGTTGTCACGCCCGCTCCAAATAACACAGAATATTAAAAATAGAGACGGTATACAACTAGTCTAGTCTAGTCTTACATACTTTGTCCCTATATTGGGGTAGAAATGGGCCAGGGCTAACAATTTTTTAAATTGTTAGTTAGTTGTATACCGTCTCTATTTTTAATATTGTGTTATTTGGAGCGGGCGTGACAACATAGTACTTGGTTCCGAACTAGGTGGCGACACGTTCGCCACTCACTTAGTGTTTTAAGACTGGCTATACGATAGCCTTGTTATTTTTGGTGCATTTTTGCTACAATTAGTATGCCGTACTGAAGAGCTCTAATGAGAGCGAAACCGGTCTACGGTTCTAATTGTTGCGAGAATGCATCTAGTCTTACATACTTTGTCCCTATATTGGGGTAGAAATGGGCCAGGGCTAACAATTTTTTAAATTGTTAGTTAGTTGTATACCGTCTCTATTTTTAATATTCTGTGTTATTTGGAGCGGGCGTGACAACATAGTACTTGGTTCCGAACTAGGTGGCGACACGTTCGCCACTCACTTAGTGTTTTAAGACTGGCTATACGATAGCCGTGTTATTTTTGGTGCATTTTTGCTACAATTAGTATGCCGTACTGAAGAGCTCTAATGAGAGCGAAACCGGCCTACGGTTCTAATTGTTGCGAGAATGCATCTAGTCTTACATACTTTGTCCCTATATTGGGGTAGAAATGGGCCAAGGCTAACAATTTTTTAAATTGTTAGTTAGTTGTATACCGTCTCTATTTTTAATATTCTGTGTTATTTGGAGCGGGCGTGACAACATAGTACTTGGTTCCGAACTAGGTGGCGACACGTTCGCCACTCACTTAGTGTTTTAAGACTGGCTATACGATAGCCGTATTATTTTTGGTGCATTTTTGCTACAATTAGTATGCCGTACTAAAGAGCTCTAATGAGAGCGAAACCGGTCTACGGTTCTAATTGTTGCGAGAATGCATCTAGTCTTACATACTTTGTCCCTATATTGGGGTAGAAATGGGCCAGGGCTAACAATTTTTTAAATTGTTAGTTAGTTGTATACCGTCTCTATTTTTAATATTCTGTGTTATTTGGAGCGGGCGTGACAACATAGTACTTGGTTCCGAACTAGGTGGCGACACGTTCGCCACTCACTTAGTGTTTTAAGACTGGCTATACGATAGCCGTGTTATTTTTGGTGCATTTTTGCTACAATTAGTATGCTGTACTGAAGAGCTCTAATGAGAGCGAAACCGGTCTACGGTTCTAATTGTTGCGAGAATGCATCTAGTCTTACATACTTTGTCCCTATATTGGGGTAGAAATGGGCCAGGGCTAACAATTTTTTAAATTGTTAGTTAGTTGTATACCGTCTCTATTTTTAATATTCTGTGTTATTTGGAGCGGGCGTGACAACATAGTACTTGGTTCCGAACTAGGTGGCGACACGTTCGCCACTCACTTAGTGTTTTAAGACTGGCTATACGATAGCCGTGTTATTTTTGGTGCATTTTTGCTACAATTAGTATGCCGTACTGAAGAGCTCTAATGAGAGCGAAACCGGTCTACGGTTCTAATTGTTGCGAGAATGCATCTAGTCTTACATACTTTGTCCCTATATTGGGGTAGAAATGGGCCAGGGCTAACAATTTTTTAAATTGTTAGTTAGTTGTATACCGTCTCTATTTTTAATATTCTGTGTTATTTGGAGCGGGCGTGACAACATAGTACTTGGTTCCGAACTAGGTGGCGACACGTTCGCCATTCTCTTAGTGTTTTAAGACTGGCTATACGATAGCCGTGTTATTTTTGGTGCATTTTTGCTACAATTAGTATGCCGTACTGAAGAGCTCTAATGAGAGCGAAACCGGTCTACGGTTCTAATTGTTGCGAGAATGCATCTAGTCTTATTTCCTTTTCCTGGTTATTTGAGTGATTTATCCTAATTCGATCCGCAATATTTTTTTGTATACTCCCCGTATAATTTAGGTGATGGTAAAAGTTATTTAATGTTTTATTCGTTTTATTTTGAATTTGATCTGTTATATCTTTTTGTATCGTCCTCGTATCACTGTAATTTATTTCTACAATACTCATATGTGTTTAGTGAAACTCGATCGCTTTTACGTTTGTGGTAGTTGAACATTTCTTCGGTTTCATTCATTAGTCTTTGCAATTTTTGGTCAGCATTTATTATCTGGTGTTGATTTCCTAGGTCGAGTGCAGTAATGCGCCTGTCTATTGTATTACTTACATTAAGGTGATTCATTTCATCATTTGCTTTGATGCTCCGATTTATTCAATTGTTATTGCTACTACTAGCATTACCCATATTGTCCTCGTGATTGGGAAAGATTATTCTAATGCTTCGATTCATTAAATTGGGTCTCTTATTTTTAATATCAATGTTCGCTTGATTTTTTTTTAAGTCGAGTCCTATTAGACCTATATAATCACTATTAAAGTTAAATAAACAAAATTCTTGTTCACTATCCGTTAGTGGGTTTAAAATTATTTTAGCGCGGTTATTGTGGCTGGAGTAACCATGCGATGATTTTATCAGGAAGGGATGAACGTAAATATTATTATAAAAGTTTGTATATGCTATGGATGGGTTTAAAAGGCTCTTAGTACTGCCGGAGTCGAGTAGTATTTTTCCAGGTAATTCTTTAATGGTGACATAAGGTAGCTGGGATATTGTGTTAAAATTATTAATATCTATTATGGTTCTGTTCTTGAGCTCCCTCCTATTGGAAAATTTTGGTGCTGTTCATCGTATACTTCGGAGGGTGATTGTTCCTTATTTGTTACGTCATAGTTTAATTATTCCGGTAAGAAATTTTGTCGTTCAAATTCATTGGACGGAAAAGGATTATTTGTTTTGTTATAGTTTAATTCTTCTGGTATGAAATTTTGTCGTTGAAAATTATTGGAAGGAAAATTGTTCCGTCTATTTTGTGACGGTTGTTGTCGGCTGAAATTGGTATGTCTTGTGTTATTATGCTGTCATCCATAGCCTGTGGATATTTTCTATTATTGTCATTAGGGTTGTACGTCGGTCTTCTCATTGAGTATTGATTTCCTGGAAATTGTTGTTTTTATTTTATTTTTTTATTTCAACAACACACCACGAGGGCTTACAGCCTAAATACTATCGTACTGTGGGTGTCGACAAGGAGGAAAGAGGCAACTTGTTAATTCTGGACTTGAAGGTTTTGGAGGTTCGGGGGAGAAGGAAAAACATGTGCCGGCAAGGAGTTCCACAACTTGGAAGTCCTCTGGACAAAAGAGCGGGCATAACCAGATTTTCTATGTCTGGTGACCTGGACAGTAAAAGGGTGCATTCGCTCTGTTCCCCTGGTAGATCTGTTGGGGGCAGCAGGTGGAGGAACTATGTAAGAAAGCTCCTCAGAGCATTGCCCGTGCAGATATCTATAAAAGAGAGAGAGGTCCCCAACGGCACGTCGGTGGGCAAGGGATGGCAGCCTTTGGGTGAGGGTAGGGTCACCGATGAGATGTATAGCTCTCTTCTGAATGGAGTCCAGGATAGCGAGTGTAGAAGCGGCAGCAGCACCCCAGATGTGGGAGCAGTATTCGAGGTTTGGTCTTATTTGTGAAGTATATAAAGTATAGAGATTAGCTGGTGAAAAGTAATTGCGAGCCCGGAAGAGGAAACCTAATTTCTTAGCAGCCGCTTCTGCAATTGATGTGACATGTTGGTGCCAGTTGAGATTTCGATCCACAGAGATGCCAACAAGTGAAAAGGACTCATTACTTTGAATAACTTGGTTGTTTATTGTGATGGCTCTAGGGCTAGTGTATCTCTTATGAGAAAGAAAGCAAGACTGTGATTTGGTGTGGTTGAATTGTACAAGATTTCTACTTCCCCAGTCTAATTTTTTGGAGATCCACGGAGATAGAACCCTCCATGAGTCTGCGATCCTCATCTAGTTGGGCTAAAGAGACAGGCTTAGAATATTGTATGTTGGAGTGGAGGGTGCTGTCGTCCGCGTAACTGTGAACTGGGTTGGATGTGCTAGAGAGGAGGTCATTGATGTGGAGAAGAAACAAAGTAGGGGCTAAAACTGAACCTTGAGGAACTTCTGCATTAATTGGATACAGTTTAGAGGAATGGCCATCCACGACGACAGAAATACTCCGGTTAGAGAGGAAATTTGCTGTCCACGTACAGAGTTTTGATGGTAGGCTATAGGCCAGTAGTTTATTAAGCAGCGCTGCGTGCCAGACCTAGTCGAATGCTTTGGATATGTCTAGAGTGACAATCTGGGATTCACCGTGTAGTTCCATAGACTTGTTCCAAGAATGGGTGACAAAGCAAAGGAGGTCGACTGTTAATCTGCGCTGACGGAATCCATACTGCCTGTCGTGGATTAGACTGTTTTTCAAGAAATTTTAGTAATTCGGTGTTTATATACTTTTCCATCACTTTAGAGATACTGAAAGGAGAGAAATAGGCCTGTAGTTGCTAAGAAGCGCTTTCGATCCTTTCTTGGTGACAGATTGTACTCGAGCAGTTTTCCAATTACTAGGGAATATGCCTCTATTGTAAGATGTCTGAAACAGACGAGTCAGGACAGGAGCAAGTTCTGTTGCGCATTTTTTGAGAACAATTGCTGGGATCTCGTCAAGGCCAGAGGCTTTCCTGGTATTAAGCGAAGATAGCATCTTTCGTACCTTTCTAGTTTTGAAAATGATATCCGTCATTTTATGCGCGACATTGGGGACTGTTGGTGGTTGAACATTTGGAGGTGGGTTGAGAGTAGAATTGCTGGCGAACAACGAGGCAAAAAGTTCAGCCTTGCCCAGGGCGGTAGAAACAATTTCATCCCCTGAGACAAGACGTGGGAACGTGCTCTTGCAGAAATTATTCCCAATAGATTTAGCAAGAGTCCAGAAGGGTTTGCTGCCGCTGGAGCTTAAGAGGACTTTGTTTGTGATGTGTTATTAAACGAGTTTTTTTGCCTCAGAGAGAATGCGCACATAGCGGTTTCTTGCGTCGTTAAATGCTTGACGGTTTTCTTGACTGGGATTGTGTAGAAGCTTTTTGTGAGCTTTGACCTTTTCAAGTCTGGCCTTGTCACAGGATTTAGAGAAACAGGGCTTTTGAGTGGCTGCAGAGGTTTTCTGTGTACGTGGAATAAATAATTCCATGCCAGCTTGGATAATTTCGGTGACGTTTTGTGAGATATCAGAGGGGTCAGGATGAAAGAAGCAGACAGACGCCCATGGAAATGAGGTAAAGTAATCTCGCATTTCGTCCCAGTTCGCGGAGTTGTAGTGCCAAACGATACGTGGGTGTCATGACTGTGTGACCGCGGGTTGCATTGCGCAGGAAGCAGTGACCATGCCGTGGTCTGAGCAACCCCGGGGAGACGGTGACTGATATCTTATAGCAGTCAGGATTTGTAGTAAGAAGGAGATCCAAGGGATTTGAGCTGTGTGTTGGGATGCCAGTAAAGTAAGTAGGTTGCTGAACCATATTGGCTAAAGAATTGCTCACTGCAAAGGCCTCCGCTGCTCTTCCTTGTGGATCGGTTTTTGAAGATCCTAGCCATTCCTTATTATGGACATTGAAGTCACCAAGAATAGTGACCTCGGAGGAAGGATATTCAGAAATCAGATGGTCGGTTTTTTCAGAAAGGTAGTCAAAGAGCTGGACAAAGTTGTTGTCAGAAGGTGACCGGTAAATGCAACAGATGAATTTAGTTTAGCTTCTAAATTGGGGAGTCTGGTACAGGGTAGATTGCTACGGACGTACGCGCACACGCCTCCATACAATCTAAAAGAAGTAAGGAGCTCATACCCCGGGAAATTAAGGTGATTAGTGGCTGTTTTGGAACTGATTTGAGTTTCGGTCAGGAAGAGGAGTTGGGGCCTATTAGCCTGGAAGAAATGGTGGACGGAGGTCAGGTTAGAATTTAGGCCACATATATTCGAGAAGGATATTGTAAATCTCGATGCTGGCGCCCCCTGTACACCCCTCTCCCGGAGATACGAATGGAGGGGTATTTTGCCTCCGGAATCTTTTGTACAAGGAGGAGTCATCATCATTTTTGCTTATAAGGGAAACCGACTCATACACCAGAACCGAAAAGGTCCTTTGGGACTTCACCGGCCCCTTGATGCAAGGGGTGGTACCTCCTCGGGCGTAAAAAAAAAGTGAGACGTTTCGGGTCTATTTTAATTTAGTGAAAAGGTGCACGATAATTGTACTGCTGGAAAGGTTTCTGAAATTAAATGTTGCTAAAATTTGGAGTATTCCTCTGTAGTCCAGCAGTTTTGAGCGACACCGACCAAATGTTTGCAACCCTCCATACACCCACTTATTCCATACGGATCTTCAATAGTAGATTGATCGACTGTAGTTTGGAAAATATATACAATAAGAAGCTGATATCGCTGTAGTCTGAATGGTCAATATATGGACAGAAGTTCGTATGCCCTGTTTTTAAAAGGAGTTTTATATATATATATATATATATATATATATATATATATATATATATATATATATATATATATATATATATATATATATATATATATATATATATATTACATCCGGCTATCAACATTGCGTCCTTTCAAATAACAGCAAACTGGCATCCCTGAGAAATCATGAATATATATAATTTCTTTTTCGTGAATATACCATAATTAAGTAAGGTTTTCACACACAAGCTGTCAGAAATAAAAACATTACTTAAATCTGCCACTTTAAGGTTTGATTTGACATTTGTGAAAACAATTTATCAACTACTTATATATTATGAAAATGTAAACGTAGATAATCCTATGAAAGTAATTATTTCTTACCTTTTTGTACCAAAGTTGATTTAAATATTTTTCTTCGAAAAATCGGGAAATAATCACATAGTCCTATCGACTCATGGTAAGCGATTGTAAATGTAAATATTTCCAAAACTAGAGCCTGTAGGTATAGCGCGAGTGTTACACAAAACTTGAAGCAGGGAGCATGCCCTTCACTTCTGAAACACAACGTACAGTACAAAAATTGAGATACGGCCGTTTAAATTTGTTCAAATTCAGTCACTATTTGAGAGAGCCCTATATATGGCATCTAAATTTTTCGAGGAATAAAATATATGAAAACCTCTCTCAATGCATCACTTTCATGAGAGTCTGCTATCTATTGGTAAAAACGCCGTATCATAGATTTTGATATGTACCAAAAATATGAAAAGTTGCAAAACAATTGAAATGACGTTAAAACGATGAACGCTATCAAATTTATTTCCTAATTCGATGGAAAATGCAAAAATGCAATAAAGTAAGGGATGTTCGAAAAAGAGAAAATGTGTATCACCGACTTATGGACCACCTGTGATTGTCAAAATAATTTTATAAGCTGCAGCGATGCAGCTCAAGACACTCAATAATTAACGTATACAATTTTTTCTCGTATCTTGTATAATAACAAATATACTGAGCTTTACCGTAGAAATGCGTCACCTTGTATATATGCAAATAATTAAAAACTAACCCCGGATATGGGTTCTACCAGGCCTAGAGTTTGCATTCATTTTCAAAAGTCGCGGTCTTCTCGATAGCGAATTTTTTCTACAAAAATTCGCTGAAAATTATAGGCCATTAAACCATACATTTAACTAAAACTACTGCCAAAGCATCAGAGAATGGGTCTATTTGAAATGAATTTTCTGGAAATATTTTAGTAAAATGAAGTACAGTGATGGTTGAAGCTGAAACTTAAGGGTCTGTAAAACACTCTTCTTGCGACATTTTCTACACATAACCCGTATTTGTTTCAGGTTTTTTGCCGAGATGTTGCCAATTTTTACGCTTTAAATTGCAACTTTAAGGTTTCGAGGAAAACCTCAATTTTTTTTCCTTGAATGCCTATAACTTTTTGGTCTTTTAACTTAGACCTAAATCTCGGTAGATGGTTTACTTTTAATCATACGAAGCCGCGCAACAAATTCGGTTGTCATTACTTTGTTAATTCCAGATATAGATATTTTCCGAACGAAAACACAATTTTTTGAGTAATCGGTTTGACACACACACACAGATATATATATATATATATATATATATATATATATATATATATATATATATATATATATATATATATATATATATATATATATATATATATTAATAGCTTTTTTGTTGTGAATCGATTATCTTTAAATTTGGTGCACTCTTAAATAATACAATTTTGTTCTTGTATGTATGTTGCAAATTGGAGGTGGATCCCTTGGAATCTAAAGACTGAAACTGCCTTTGGTTAAGAGATAATGACTCATAACTGTTTGGCTTGAATTTGTATTTCAAATCTAACAATACATGTGTCGTGGTACAGTTGAAGGTGAAATAAAAATCAATAAAAATCCAGCCAAAGTAATTTACTTCTGGTTTTATAGTGGGTTCCTAAATAGAGATTACAGACAAATACTAGAAATAATTAAAATTACTATACTATTCTGCTGACAAACAACGGGAAAGTCAGTAAATCCAGCATAGCAGAGATTGTACACCTTTTCACATTGCTGTTCGCACATCGAATCTCGAATGTCTTTTCCACAACGTGGGCTTCGCAGACGAAATCCCGCGCTAGACCGACACCACAGCAGCGCTTCACGTCACACACTTATTATTTTAATTGTATTGCACATTTCTGGAACCACAACACACGATTGAAGAGAATCAACCAATCTTCAAAAAAGGTCCTCTAGTTGCATCCCAATAAAACAGACAATTTTCGAGAAAAACATTCTTAAAGCTTTACTGGTATTGATTGAATACGAAATCACATACTTTCATTTTTAGTGTGCTTTGAAAACATTCTCGGTAAACAAGATCATATGTGTCATCAGTTTTGACACATAATAGTTTTTGTGATTTAACTTGCAACATAGTCCAGGTTAATTAAAGAATAAGATAAATAATAATAATAATTTTTGAGACCATGTAATTCCGTTATTTTGGAGTTAAAAAAAATGCTATAGGAACTTATGGCACTAATTTTTTGAGTAGCATAACTGAATTTTTTGCTCATCATTTCTGCGCGCGACCCCCCCCCCCCCACGCACGCAGCCACACACGCCCACGCGCGCACTTACAACACACGCACGCGCGTATACGCACCACACACACACACTTGCTCCTGTCCTGACTCGTCTGTTTCAGACATCTTACAATAGGCATATTCCCTAGTAACTGGAAAACAACTCGAGTACAACTCATCCCCAAGAAGGGATCCAAAGCGCTTCCTAGCAACTACAGGCCTATTTCTCTCCTTTCAGTTGTCTCTAAAGTGATGGAAAAGTATATAAACACCGAATTACTAAAATTTCTTGAAAAATACAGTCTAATCCACGATAGGCAGTATGGATTCTGTCAGTGCAGATCAACTGCCGACCTCTTTTCCTTTGTCACCCATTCTTGGAACAAGTCTATGGAACTACACGATGAATCCCAGATTGCCACTCTAGACATATCCAAAGCATTCGACGAGGTCTGGCACGCAGCGCTGCTTAATAAACTTCCGGCCTATGGCCTACCACCAAAGCTCTGTACCTGGACAGCAAATTTCCTCTCCAACCAAAGCATTTCTGTTGTCGTGGATGGCCATTCCTCTAAACTGTATCCAATTAATGCAGGAGTTCCTCAAGGTTCAGCTTTAGCCCCTACTTTGTCGCTCTAGACATATCCAAAGCGTTCGACCAGGTCTGGCACGCAGTGCTGCTTAGTAAACTTCCGGCCTATGGCCTACCACCAAACCTCTGTACATAGACACCTAATTCCAACCGGAGCATTTCTGTTGTCGTGGATGGCCATTCCTCTAAACTGTATCCAAGTCATGCAGGAGTCCCTCAAGGTTCAGCTTTAGCCTCTACTTTGTTTCTTCTCCACGTCAATGACCTCCTCTGTAGCACATCCAACCCAGTTCACAGTTATGCGGACGGCAGCACCCTCCACTCAAATATACAATATTCTAAGCTTGTCTCTTTAGCCCAATTCGATGAGTATCGCAGACTCATGGAGGGTTCTGTCTCCGTGGATCTCCAAAAAATATTAGACTGGGGAAGTAGAAATCTTGTACAATTCAACCACACCAAATCACAGTATTGCTTTCTTTCTCATAAGAGATACACCAGCCCTAGATCCATCACAATGAACAACAACAAGTTATTCGAAGTAATGAGTCCTTTTCACTTGTTGGCATTTCTGTGGATCGAAATCTCAATTGGCACCAACATGTCACATCAACTGCAGAAGCGGCTGCTAAGAAATTAGGTTTCCTCTTCCGGGCTCGCAAATACTTTTCACCAGCTAATCTCTATACCTTATATACTTCACAAATAAGACCAAACCTCGAATACTGCTCCCACATCTGTGCTGCCGCTTCTACACTCTCTATCCTGGACTCCATTCAGGAAGAGAGCTATACGTCTCATCGGTGACCCTACCCTCACCCAAAGGCTGCCATCCCTTGCCCACAGACGTGCCGTTGGTGACCTCTCTCTTTTATAGATCTGCACGGGCACTGCTCAGAGGAGCTTTCTTGCATAGTTCCTCCACCAGCTGCCCCCAACAGATCTACCAGGGGAACAGAGCGAATGCACCCTATTACTGTCCAGGTCACCAGACATAGAACATCTTGTTATGTCCGCTCTTTTGTCCCGAGGAGTTCCAAGTTCTGGAATTCCTTGCCGGCACATGTTTTTCTCCCGAACCTCCAAACCTTCAAGTGCAGAATTAACAAGTTGCCTCTTTCCTCCTTGTCGACACCCACAGTACGATAGTATTTAGGCTGTAAGCCCTCGTGGTGTGTTGTTGAAATAAAAATAATAATTAAAAAAAAAACACAATATTCTCAATATATAATAGATGTAGGGTTCATATATAATAGATGTAGGGTTGTCACTGATAGCTGAATCTCCTATTAGATAAATAGCTCACTTTTGATTAGAATACAAGAAGTAAAAACATCAATTTGACATTCTACGTATTCCTGTAGATTCAGGATAATGTTAACATCGACTCCAAAAGAAACCTTTTAAAATTTCTATAATTTAATCAAATGTGATAAGTTTTTACAAGCATAACAAAAAGTGCTGCAGTCTGAATTTTGAAAGCTATTTAAAATCTTATTAAAGTGGTTTTCAGGTAAATCTGATTCATCTACTTCCTGGGTGGATATCCAACTAGAAAAAGCAGTGGACTCAGCTGCAGACAATGAAGATTCTTTTAAAAAGGGTGCCTGAAAACAAGAAAAAAACAGTAAAACAATACACAAATTGGAAAAAGGAAACATTCACCTTGCATAATTCACATATATTTTCTAAAGAAGGATCTCTGTTTAAAGCCAGTTTATCTCCTGTTTTGACAATCGTATTAACAGTAGCTGGGTAATCAGCTTTAATATTTTCCACAAACTTCTGTATTAAACTATGAACAGAATTATAGGTAGCATCAACAAATTCTCGTACAGACACTGGTTCTAGTCCATTTAAATAATTATACATGCTCAATTCTTTTAAATCAAAGTGTCTTAACGGTCTCAGAATCATCACATCAGGATCTCTTGAGTCACAAATACTCTAAAATTAATAGAAACAAAATTTCTAAAAATTTTTGACAATTAAATCTAACTTACAGTATCCAAACTGAGATGTTGTCCTCTTCCTAAAGATATGTTAGTTAAAATATGTGAGGCAACATCAAAAGAAATATCAGGAACAAAGACAAATTTACATCCAAGGACTTTTGCTGCATCTAATAAAATTTTACGCCTGCAAAATTTGTAATACATAAATATAAATATTAGTACTTCAGATATATAGTGTTGACATAAAAAAAGAACAACATAGTTTTTTTTAATACCAACTTTACCTAAAATTGTCAATAATATCATTTTTATGAGTTTCACTACAATTTTTTTCAATAAACTGATCAAAATCACTGCTTTTTCTGATGGTCATGTCACGTGAATCTTTTGTTAAAAGGTTCTTGATCACATTTTCCTCAATGTAGTCTAACAAGGACACAAAATATATTTCAAAATTATACTGTCGGACTTGATTTTCAATGTCATTCAATAAACAGTACCGTTCTTCTGAAGTTATATGTAACTGATCTAGAAACACAAAACTGTATAATTCAAAAGCAGAAAAGTATTCTACAAAAGTTACCATCAATATATAGAAGAGTGGGTACAAATCTCAATTTCTTAGGGGTCTTCAAATCTAAACCAGTCCTTAAAAAATGCAAAAGGGCTGTACTAGGATGACCTGCCTTGTGATAAATCAGTACTTTGTCATTAGGATGCAGTAGTCTATGTTTTCCAAGCAAGGCTTTAAACTTATGTACAGTACCAATGAGAAAACATGAGGTGCAATAACAGTCTTTATTTCTTAGAACAACACATGGCTTTTCGATCCTGCACTTGTTGCATTTATCTGGCCTAAACAGACAAAACAAAATGTATTTGCCCTACTGACATACAAAATATATTGTGTACAATAAACATACACTAAAATGTTAGGCAGACGTTTGTTTGTTAGCCTTTTTGTTACATGCTTCAACCCATAGTGAAATGCTAAAACGTAATGTAAAATCATGGGGAAATCAAAAACTTTAGAATTCTAACATGCACATGTTTTAAAATACCTAACATGCATGTATGCATTTTTAGTAAACTTAACCGAAATTTCTCTGATTACACAACCAGCCATTTTTTAGCATTGATTAATAAAATAAGTTTGTACATATTTACTGTATATACAGAACACACAGTATGGGTGCAGTATTTTTACATTACATTTTAGTATTGGGTGGAGTCGGGAACATTGGCTCAGTCGGACACGCCGACATTTCAAATTAAAACAGCAATATCTATGTCTCCTTCATTCATCGGTAGCACTTGATATCCCAACACATACAAACCGGTGATCTGCACAGTTGTGGTGCAGTTTGGCTGTGATAAGAGTGTCTATTTGTTTTGGTGGCTTAAAAATACTTTTAAAGATAAGTTATATGTGTTTTTACTCATTAAAATTTAAAGATGTAGGTAATTGTTATTGTTTAAAAGGAAAGTGACTAATATACTAGGCAATAGCATAGATTAGGGTCGAGGAGTCGCGGGCCAAAGGACTCCAGGGCGCAAGCTGCGGAAGTGAAAACAACAACATAAGTTTTCGATGAAGCTTGCCCCAAGACCGTCATTCGCGGTGAAGAGCCGCATCCTGCACAAGGTGACCCTGCTGATAACTAAACAGGACGGATCTAGACGTGGAGGTCGAAATAAACTCCCCCAATCTACGGTGTCACGTGACCCTTGCCTAGGGATGGATGGCACCAGGGTGATGGTGTTGTGAACGGAACCTCTGAAGTACCGGACAACCCTCCAGAGTAACCTACCTTGCACCACACAGGGGGTTCTGATGGTGTGGACATTATTTCACCCATTCTCGTGGGAACAACACGAAGATGATAAATAGATATAAAACCAAAACCAATGAGGCTCGAGGAGTGACTCCGGCTACAGACTCATGCCTTGAGTCTTACAGAGCCCTTAAAGGAACCTCCTTTAAGGCATTCTGGGGCCTGGGAAGGGTTAGCTTCCGCCCACTGGGGAAGCAACTAGGGGTTAAAGGGACTTAGGCTCCTTCAGGTCACCCTCCAACACAGTAGGGCAGCCACGGCCGGATAGCCCTCATCCAGGAACCATACTCCTATAAAGGAGAGATTAAGGAACTCGGCAGAGCTGCTGGAAAGCTCATCTACAGCAGATCCAGCGAGAACCCGAGAGCCTGCATTTTTGTCAGTGAAGGGATAGAGTATCTGCCTTTAATGAATTTCTGTTCCAGGGACCTGGCAACGATCAAAATCCGATGTGGAGAAACGGATTGGCCGAGGGACATTACTGTCGGATCAGCCTATCTGCTAGGGGACAGCACGAACCCTCCTCCACCCAAGGAATTGGAGCAGCTGATGGTGGGTAGCAGAGCAGGTGGATGGCAGACCATCATCGGCATCGATGCGAACGCGCACCATGAGTTGTGGGGAAGCTCGGACACAAACTCTAGGGGTGAGGCACTTTTACAATTCTTCGTCACAACACGGCGTGAGGAAGTTTTAGATCTAACAGTTTCCACCCAGTTTCTGGGTGACTTTGTTAAGAACTGGGCTGTGTCTGGAGAAGTGAGTAGCTCAGACCACAGATACATCAGGTTTGAAATCGCCAAAGTCGAAAGACAAATGGTATCGTACCGGGACCCCTGCAAGGCGGACTAGGAAGCCTACAAGGCAGACCTAGCAGTGGAACTGCGGGGGGTTAAGAGTACCATAGACAATTCATTAGACCTCGAGATTGCGGCAGCCCAAGTGCGAGACGCAATTACCTCTGCCTATAACGCCAACTGCCCCCTGAAAATGAGGGCGTCCACCAGGAACGTCCCGTGGTGGAACGAGGACCTCAGGCAAAGGAGGACGCAGGTTAGTATGCTGTTTGACGCGGCCAAAAGGTCTGGAACATGGGTTGAATATAGACAGGCCCTAACGACCTATAACAAAGGACTGAGGGATGCCAAGAAGAAGTCGTGGAGGAGGCACTGCGAGGAAGTGGAGAACACGTCCGAGAGTGCTCGACTACACAAGATTCCGTCCAATGGCACTCAGACCAACATAGGCTCCCTTAGAACATCCACGGGGGGTTTTACAAGCTCGGAAACTGGAAATTTTACACCAGACGCACTTCCCCGGCTGTAACATAATAAACCAATCACCTCCGGACTGGGAACACTCAGAAATAGAGGCGCCTTACAAGCGGGCATCTAGAGTAGACTTCTTCTTCTTCAAGTGTCATCTCTTAGAAGGTTGGCTATCATCATGGCTATTCTCACTTTTGATGCTGCAGCTCTGAACAACTCAACGGAACTACAGTTGTACCATTTTCTCAGGTTATTTAACCAGGAAATGCATCTTCTTCCTATGCTTCTTTTTCCCTGTATCTTTTTCTGTATAATATTCTGCAAGAATACATATGTTTCTCCTCTCATCACGTGGCCCAGATATTGCAGCTTCCTTATTTTAATTGTGTTGAATATTTCCTTTTCTTTTCTCATTCTTCCCAGTACCTCTTCATTTGTTACTATGTCTACCCAACTTATCCTTAAGATCCTTCTATATGACCACATCTCAAATGCTTCCAGTCAATCACTTATATCTTTCTTTAACGTCCAGGATTCCATCCCATACAGCAGCACCGAGAAAACGTAGCACCTCAATATTATGACTCTAAGTTGTAAGTTAAGATCTCTACTGCATAACACGCTTCTCATTCTGTTAAATATGGTTCTGGCTTGTCCAATTCTTGATTTAATTTCTTCAGTGTGCTCATTATTTTCATTGACAGTTGTTCCCAAGTATTTGTACTTACTGACTTTCTCTACTAGTTCTCCGTTGATCCACAGGTTTTGCCGTCACTGAACTGATTTTGTGATGGTCATAAATTTGGTCTTTTTGGTATTTAAGGTAAGTCCGCTCTCCTCGCTACTCAACACTACTTGCTCTACTAAGCTCTGTAAATCTTCTATTGTTTTGGCAATGATTATGGTGTCGTCTGCATACCGGGTTAACGGGTATTCCATTAACCTTTACTCCTATTGTTGTTTCCTCCAGCGCTCTCTGAATGATTTCTTCCGAGTAAAGATTAAATAATAGCGGCGATAGTACACATACTTGCCTTACACCACGTTTTATTTTTACTTCTTCTGAGAGTTCATTATCCACTTTGATATTGGCTGTCTGGCTGTAGTATAAATTATTTATTATTCTAATATCTTTCATGTTCATATTTTTTCTTATAAGCAATTGAATAAGTTGGTTGTGGCGGACTCTATCAAATGATTTGTTGTAGTCAAGAAAACAGACATACAACGGTTGATTGATGTCCATGCATCTTTGAGTCAACACATTAAAGGCAAACAAGGCTTCTCTTGTTCCCATTGCATTTATGAAGCCAAATTGAGTTTCGCTAATATCTTGTTCTAATTTCCTAAAAATTCTATGATGTATTATCTTTAGGAATATTTTGAGAGCGTGACTCATTAGACTGATAGTTCGGTGGTCGCTACATTCTTTTGCGTTAAGAGTAGACTGGACAGTCGCTAAAGAGGTGGTTACTTGGAGCAAAATCACATGGGCCATTCACAGCTTTAAGCCATACAAATCCCCGGGATTTGATGGAATAATGTCCATCATGCTCCAACAGGGGATAGATATACTGGCGCCGGCGCTTACCCTCATTATGAGGGCCAGTCTGGCTCTGGGGTACATTCCGAGGGCATGGAGACTGGCCAGGGTTGTATTCATTGCTAAACCTGGGCGTCCAACAGACCAGGCAAAGACCCTGAGGCGAATAAGTCTCATGTCCTTCTTGCTAAAAACAGTGGAAAAACTGCTCGACCGGCACATTAGGGGCGGTGTACTGGAAGCATATCCCCTACACTACGGACAATATGCATACAGAGCAGGAGTCTCAACAGAAACAGCACTGCACAAACTGGTGCTGAAACTGGAGAATACGCTGGAGAACAGGGAGGTGGCGCTGGGGGCCTTCCTAGATATAGAGGGGGCCTTCAGCAACACCTCATTCTGATTGGTTCTGGCAGCTGTCAGGGAGTGTGGAATAGAGGAGACCTGCTGCAGGTGGATTGGTTCCATGCTCAGGGACAGGGCGGGGTGTCCGCAAGGGAAGCATTCTGTCTCCCTTGCAATGGTGCCTAGTCGTGGACGACCTGCTGGGGAGGCTATCGGAAGGGGGGTATGAGGTACAGGGCTATGCAGACGACATTGTCATCATAGTCCGAGGAAAGGTTACACAGTCAGTGTGGGAGCGCATGCAGACAGCAGCGAAAGTGGACTGCTGGTCAAGGGGTCGGGGTGAGCCCCGAGAAAGCAACCGTCATACCGTTTGCGAGGAGGAGGAAGTGGGAGAGCCACAGAACTCTCACTCTATATGTTAAGAACATTCCAATGGCCATTGAGGTAAAATATCTTGGGGTCGTATTGGACTCTAAGCTAACCTGGAATGGTCACGTTGAAAAAATACTGGGTAAGGCAGTCATGACCTTAGCCATCACTAGACGGCTATATGGAAAAACGTGGGGCTAAGACCTAGTATGGCCCACTGGCTGTACACAGGGGTGGTCAGACCATCGTTAACATATGCGGCACTGGCCTGGTGGCCTAAGGTGACACAATCCAGTGCCAAACAAAAACTAGGCAAGATCCATAGGATGGCTTGCCTAGGCTCACAGGGGACATGTCTTCAACCCCAACAGCCGCCATGGAGGTGTTGCTGGGACACCCCCCCCCCCCCCCATCACTTACTTATTATGGGGGAGGCCAGGTTAGGACTATACACACTAGCCTGCAAGGGTAGACTGAAGATCAACCCAGGCTTCAGGGGCCACTGAAGGAGCCCATGCTTGAAATGAGGTCAGACTTCGCGAGCTCGCGAATCTGCAGGGAAAAGAACTTTACCGTGGAAATCGCCGACCGCGAGGCATTGTTGGAGGAGATGCCGGGCATACCACGGGACGGGATCGTCTGGTTCACGGACGGATCCGGCGGGGAACGTGGGCAGGTGTTTATTCGGAAGGACCGAGGGTAAGTCATAGTATTTCCCTCAGAGCCCATGCAACAGTCTTTCAGGTCGAAATGTACGCCATCCTGCACTGTGTGCGGGAGAACAAGAGGAGGGGCTACACCAACAAGTGGATCCTCATATCCACAGACAACCAGGCAGCCCTTAAAGCCCTAAGTAGCCCACAGGTAAATTCCTGGCTGGTGAGTGAGTGCTGAGACGAGATGAACGACCTGGCTGGGCAGAATGAGAACTTAAGCGTCAATTAACTGATTCTAAGGTTCGCATCTCGTTGTGATAGACTGTATCTAAAGTATTTTCAGAAACTAAAGAAAATAATATAGGTACAAGGTAATTAACAGTGGACGGAAAATTGGAAACAACTCCGAAGATGATATACATTGTGGAATAAATTTAATAAGAAATGGGATATCGATATGTCAAGCATTAAAAGATGTAAACGTCCCACTGGCTATATTAAAGCGGTATTATTGGAAAACTAACAGCGTTTATAACCAAACTATGCCGTAAATATGGTTTTCACGCAGAGACAGGAAATAGAGTTCAAAGATTATGTCAATCACTGTGCTTTATTGTTGTATGGATTGACGTCAAAAGAATGGCGACAATTAGCATACCAATGCGCTCAAATCAACAGAATAAAAATGCCTAATTTATGGAAGGAAAATGAGATGGCAAGTAAAGACTGGCTAATTTCTTTTAAGGGCAGGCACAATCTTTCTACTCAGAAGGCTAGAATGATGCAGTCTCTCCAGAACCACATCTTTTAAGAAAACAAATGTAGAAAATTTTTGAGAACCTGACGAAAAGGAATCCTGGTTTAGGAGATGAAATCAGAATTTTCAACCTTGATCAGACATTAACTACCACAGTCCAGAAGCCCTAAAAAGTTGTAGCTCCCAAGGACGAAAATGCATAGGAAAGGTCACAAGCTGCGAAAGGGGAAATTTGGTGACAACTTGTTGCATAATTGGAGGAAGCGGCATTGCTTTACCACCTGTGATGATTTTTCGAAGGAAAAATTTTTAAGGACCACATGATCAAAAACAGGCCACCTGATACACTAGGACTGGCCACACCTACAGGCTGGATGAATGGTACTATCTTTCCAGAAGTTATAAAGCGTTTCATAAAGCACTCAAATGCGTCCAAAGAAAATCCATGCATCCTTATCCTGGCTAACCATGAATCGCATATTTGTTTACAAGCGTTAAATATGGCACGGGCGTTCATACTCTCACTTTGCACCCTCATACTTCAGGCAAGTTGCAACCTTTGGATGTGGGGACATATGGCACTTTCCAGATTTACTGTAACACCGCCATTGACTCTTAGTTTTTGAGACACCCAGTTAAGCCTATTACGATTTGACTTGGGAGAAATCATCAGTATTGCTTTTCAGAAGGTTACGACTCCACTAAATATTAGAAAATCGTTTTCCAAATGTGGAATATATCCATTTGACAGAATAATATTTACAGACGAAGACTATCTCCCGAGTTCTGTAACCGACCAGCCATGTCCAGATTGCACCCCTCGAGAAGTGGGTATTTCCTATACTCTAATCACTCACATTTACCCCAGTTCAACATGACAAATTCAAATTAAATGCCTGGAACCTAATTTTCACAGACTCAGTCCAATGAAGCGGAGACAGATCAAAGAACAGAATTATCCTCAAAAGACTGAACTATTCTACATAAAATGGTTGACACTCCAGAGAGTGAGTGTGACAGGCATATCAAGTTCATGCTCACATGAGCCTACAGCACATAATCTGATAATGACCTCAATTCTGCAGATTCACTAAATTTTAATAAAATGAGCATATTTGTTAATATCAAACCAGCAACACTACAAGTTCAGACATCGCTAGTTATATCATGGCTGTTATCCAAGAAACCTGTGCATTTTCAGCGAGCTAGCACGTCCAGTACCGAAATACTTCAACCAGATCTTTTACAACAGAAATCTCAAGCATCTGAAAATCAAGTAAGTCTGTTGAAACTTGCACAACGAACCCCCCCCCCATGTTTCCCTTTATCAAATATTACCGAAGAGTCATTGAATTTGCAGATAGCCTGACCACCAACAACTTCGGCTTCATCGCTTGAATCTTTTGTATCTCCTTTTGCATTTAGAAATCCTATAAATGCCAGACCAAAGAATACTAACAGAAAATGACGAAAATCTGGAAGTAGCATGACTGCAACTGATATGCTGGAAAAACTTTTGATAGAAGAAAAAAGTGCTATAAAAAAAGCGACAAAAAAAGAGAAAAACCATCCAAAAAGTGCTGCAAAGCGAAGAATAAACAGAAGAAGACAAAGAAATAAAACTAACAGACTCTGACAAATATAGCAATGAAGCAGACTGTCACTAAAATTATGAAAATGAAATTTTTTAGTTAACAGAGAAGCATCTAACAAGACCATTACCTCGCCCAGCAGTTGAAGGAGAATATGTTGTAGTGCAATTTTTAACAAAAAGACTGAGATCATTGTATATTGAAAGGTCTGGAAGGTAGAAACTACAATTTAGAATACTAGATATTTTTTCTTAGGTATAAATCTGGTACAGATTGCATGTACCAGATAACCTTGATCTTTTTGTTGTAAAAGAGTAGATAATCAAGTATATTTTACCAAAGCCATCGATGGTTGGCACTTCCTCCAGACCAATTTATTCCTTTCCATTTGATTTATGTTCCTTAAAACTATGTTGACTCTAGGAGATTACTTTTTTAGTTCTGTTAATTTCAGAACTATTTTGATTTCTTTAGAAGAAGGCTTGTGTTTTTTAAATTGTTTTGATTTCCGAATTATTTTAATTTGTTTCTAACTGAAACAAATAAACATGACTGAATATATATATATATATATATATATATATATATATATATATATATATATATATATATATATATATATATATATATATATCATATTGATTGAATATAATATTGTCGAGCCACTGTATACTGTTAGTCGCTGTGTACTACAGGGTTAAGTCACAGTAGCCTTGTACTGGTACACATTGGCTTATTTCCTTCTTTTTTTTTCAAACATTATGCGACTACTTTTATATTGTCTTGATTAAAAAAGTGATATTGCAGGAAGAAAGATTTTAACAACTAAAGCATGTTGGGACTGAATTTAGCTCTTCACTTCAATTTTTTCTCCTTAATTTAAATATCCGAAAAAATCAGAGCCACTTTCCCGACTCCACGTTACTACTACATGATCTTCTAATTACTTACATAGGGTATGATAATGCACATATGCCCCATCATATTGATTTAATATTATATTGTTGGGCCACTGTATACTGTTAAGTCACTGTGTACTACAGGGTTGAGTCACAGTAGCCTTGTACTGGTACACAGTGGCTTATTTCCCTTTTTTTTCAAACATTATCAGACTACTTTCATATTGTCTTGATTAAAAAAGTGATATTGCAAGAAATATTTTTACAACTAAAGCATGTTGGGAGTGAATTTCAGCTCTTCACTTTAATTTTTTCTCCATAATTTAAATATCTGAAAAAATCAGAGCCACCTTCCCGACTCGACCCTACTACTACATGATCCTCTAATTACTTACATAGGATCTGAAAATGCACATATGCCCCTCCCCTTCTATGACGTCATGTGGAGAGTTTACGTCATATTAGTCCAACTTCCCTCACTTAAAACAAGCTTATTCGCAATCCAAAAATTTCTCGACGCCAATATGATGCTGTTGAAATTACATTCCACTTGGTCGCCTATAATGTCCATTTCAGATAATATAGAATGCAGCACTAAATTTAAGGAGTTCACATCTTTTTCATTCTGATATTACATACATAAGCACAAGACAAGTATAATAATTAAGGGAAGCCCTTACTTAACATTGGGATTACACAAACAGACATTTAGAAGGCGTTAACAGTCATAAACTTGATTTCATCATGTCACAGTAGTATTGTGTAGTGATGGGAGGATCAAATCTGAGGATCGGAAAGGTTTCGATCCTCAAAAGTACCCATTGTACTCGAGTACCCACAAAAACGATCGAATCCTCATATGTATCCTAGATGCTCAAACAGAATGATTCAAATGATTCATTTCCTGTACCCGGATTCGGAATGAAAGATCGAAACGTGTCAGACAGCAGTGCACAGCCACGCCTTTCGGATTCTCTCACTATCTTTTTTCTTTACTGGCGTGTGGTGTGGAGCAGGAGGGAAAATGATTGGCGCAGGTAGCCAGATGAAAGAAAGAAAAAGAACGAGAATTTGTGTGTGTAAGGATGAGAACATTGAAAAGGATTCGAGTCCGACATATATGAATCAATCCTTCTGTACCCGGACTTGAAACAAAACTACAAAATATTATTCGTCAGTTCGTCACCCAGCACTGCATGTAGTAGGCTGCTGCTAGTTATAAGGGATACAACCTTGACACTCGCAAACTAACATAACTGTATAGCTATTATTTGATGCTGTATTGATAAGAATAATTTTAATAGTACATACTTTAAAAGTTAAATAATAAAATCATTGATCAGTCTGTAACTTGAGTTCAATTAGTCGTTCTGAAATACATGAACAAAAAGTCATTTGGAAATAAATCTTTATATTTTACGTTTTTAATTCTTAATTAAGATTTTACAAGTTTATCATACAAAGTTACAGATAAAAAGAAATATTGAAAAAGTCCATAAACCTAAAATTCTGTTTTTATAACAATAATTGTCAGGAATAGATTTTAGTTTAAATTTGTTTAATTAATATGACATTTTTGGCATTAACTTAATACAATGTATGTATTTTTTAAAGTAAAATTGGATACCTTTTGAATTTCTATTTAATTCAAATTTTATCAAAAAATAAAAACAAATGACAGCAACGAAATTTTCATGAGATAAAATAATTAAACAAATGAAATAATTTTTTACTTGAATTCATTGAAAACTAGTTTAAAAAAATGTATCATATATGAATAAATATTTTCATTTGAACCCACACTAATTTAATTATAATGCATATATTATATAAATATAAAATATTGATGGAAAATGTTTTTATATCATACTGAATTTTTTCCACTTATTAGTACTTAGGTAAAAAGTGAAAACAACTATATATTTACTCTATAATGGTTTTAAATATCAATTAAAAGACTTATTTTTATTAATTGTACAGAGTATGTACTATACATAATTTTACGTTACAAATTTTGCAAAGCCGTCAGTTCCGTGTTCCATGTGAAGTTGTACGTGTTAAATATTCTTACTCTCTTTACAGAAAAAAAATGGTTTCACATCATTTCTATGATGGTAGGTACGGTGAAACTGATTTTTAGTGTGAGGGACTGTTATTTTTACTTTTATAATCAGGGAAATGGGTAGACCATATTTTAAAAAACTCAAAGACGCAGAAAGTGCGTTATGGTAGTGAATTTTCATAGAAATGATCTGGCACCAAATATTTTATTATAACTTATTTTCTTGTAACATAGAAATCTAAATTTTTGTGTATAGTTTACTTTTTATATCGTAAACCTACCTAACAAATTTGGTTATCATAGCTTTTAGTGAATTTTCTTAAAAAAAAATTCACTAATGAGGAGATCTCGACTTTTGAATTTTGAAAAAATTTCTTCAAATGAGCGCTAATTAGGCCCCCAGAACACATATCCGGGGTCAGTTTCAATTTTTATGTTATATATATATATATATATATATATATATATATATATATATATATATATATATATATATATATATATATATATATATATATATAAATAAAGTTGCACCCTATATGTTGATATTAAAAATACAGTTATTGTTTTTCCTATTAGGTATGGATAAATGTATATATCACACCGATAACTCATAAAATAATGTGCCGATTTTGATTAAATTTGGTGAATAAATTCATTTTGCAAATGGCTTGGATAAGTTCGTTAGCCAGGAAAATCTGCCCAGGCTTTCCCGGAAAATTTTGTGTTTTCTTTCGAAAAAAAATTATATCTCCGGAATTAAAAAAGTAAGGGCAACCATTTGGTTCGCAGGTTTATATCCTTATAGGTAAGTTACCTACCAAAATTTAGCTATGTAGGTCAAAAGACAAAAAGTTATAGGCATTTAAAGAAAAATAAATAGGAGTTTTCCTCAAAACGTCAAAGTCGCGATTTAAAACGTCAAAATGGGCAACATTTAGGCAAATAACTTGAATCTAATACGGGCTATGGAAATCAAATGTCTCAAGAAGAATGTTTTACAAACCCTGGAGTCTTAGTTTCAGCCGTCATTATCTTTCATTTTACTTATATGTTTCCAGAAAATTCATTTCAAACAGACCCTTTCTCTGATGCTTGGCAGTAGTCTTAGCTATAGAGTTTATCGTTTAATGGTATATAATTTTTGTCGAATTTTCGTAAAAAATCAATAAATAAGGCTCAATATATCAGTTATTATACAAGATATGAAAAAAATTGTATATATTAATTATAGGGTGTCTTGAGCTACATCTTAAAAAATATTTCTACAATCACAGGCTGGCCCATAAGTCATTGGTGATACAAATTTTCTTTTTTTTTTTTAATCAAACACACCTTATGTTATTGCATTTTTGCATTTTCCATCGAAATATAATGCATGTTTGTAAGAAAAGAAATTCTGGATGCAGGAAGTGCGTTTTGGTAGCGAATTTTGATCAAATGCTTCATATTTGAATAGCCCAATTTGCTATTAACCTATAAGGTTGACCAAGAAACGAGTTTTTCCGGGAACACTTTAAGTTTACTTTTGGAAATTTTTGTACATTTTCACACAATAATGTTATTTTTATGAAACATGGCACATTGTTTTTACTATATAGGTTATTTTAGTTATCGAGATAAAAAAAATTTTCGAATAAAAACTCAAAATTTTCCCGGAAAACCTCGTCCGATTTTCCTGACTAACGAACTTATCCAAGCCACTTACAAAAGGAAGGTACGTGCCAAATTTTGTCAAAATCGGCCCATTATTTTTTGAGTTATCGGTGTGATACATTTTATATATATACAGGGTGTCCCAATAGTGTGTAATTCCTCCATATATCCCTTACCCTTAGAGCTAGCCGAAAAAACTTTAAACAAAATATTCTTGTGATTATCTAAGCTATATCGAGAAAATATATACAGCTTTATGGAACTTCCGGTTGCACCGGAAGTAGCTATCAACTTCGTTATTTTAAATAGAATGCTATACTTTTTATTACATTTTTGGATAGAGATTACAAAATAAGTGTAACTGTATGTAGCATTCCCTATAGCTATCTTTGATATTTTTGAAAATATTACGACTTTCTTTTTTTTTAGCTCCGATTTATGTGTTATTTGAAACGTCTGCCATGAGCTGAGTTTTGCTACCTTAAATTCTAAATATCAATAGACGACATTTAGTGTTTTAAAATGGTTAAAGAATAATTCATCATTATTGTACAGGGTGTATTATTTTGGGGTTACAGCATATCTAACTTTAAAGCAGCATAACTTGTGTTTTTCAAATAGAGCACCATGTTTTTTATGGATTAATTAGGTAGATCATTAAATTCTGCATCGACGTAATATAGGTCTTCCTATAGCTATAGTTGATAGTTTTTGAGTTATAGTGATTTATTTTAGTTTCGCTTGTAAAAATAATGGTACTGTCAGATACAGTAGGCGCAGAGAATGAAACAACTAATATTTTTTTGTCAGATGACAGATAAATGTCACCTAACCAGAACTATAACTATTTTCAGTTCTCAGGTGTTTGAGCTAAGTTTTATGTGCTAACTTTTGTGTTATTTAATTTAAAATGAATTATAATACTGAAGAATTAGTTGATATGACACTTATTATAGGCGAGTGTCGGCGAAATTGTTTTTTAGCATCTCGTGTATACGCACAAACATATCCGAATCGAAGACATCCTCAGGAAAAATGTTTCGTCTAATTGTTGGACCGTTTTTTGCGAACTGCTAACGCCAATTATGAAATGACCACACGCAAAGGGAGAGTAAGCGGCAATGAAGAAAACGAATTTTGTATTGTTGCATCGGCATTAGATAATCCGCACACAAACGTGAGGAAAGTTGCCGACGAAATAGGAATATCAAAATCTTCAGTGAACAGAACATTGAGAAAATACAAGTTTCATCCATATAAAATGAAGCTGCAGCAGGCATTGACGAATGCAGATTTTCGAAGTGGCCTCAGTTTTTGTGAGTGGGCAGTAGCAAAGTACAATGAAAGTGAGAATTTTTTTAATTACGTGATGTTCAGTGATGAATCTTCATTTTCAAGTTGTGGTAGGGTTAATGGGCACAATTTTCATTATTACGCTTCAGAAAATCCAAACTTTTGCAGATCAGTTGACAACCAGCACCGTTTTACGATAAATGTTTGGGCTATAATAATTGGGACTAATCTTATTGGGCCATATTTCTTTGATGGGCACCTCAACGGGCAGGGATATCTGCGTATATTGCAGGAAGATGTAGAGGCTTTTTTGGACGATTTGCATCTAGATAACAATCGACGTATGTGGTTTATGCAGGACGGGGCACCAGCACATTATGACACAAATGTTCGCCGATTTTTAAATGATCGGTACCCCAATAAATGGATAGGGCGAGGTGGTCCCGCCTCGTGGCCTGCAAGATCTCCTGACCTCACATGTCTAGATTTTTTCCTGTGGGGCTATATCAAGGAAATTGTGTATCAAACACCGTCCAACACCCCACAGAAACTAAGAAATAAAATTGCACTCGCGTGCAGGGCAATAACTTCGCAAATGTTGAGCAATGTTCAAGAAGAATTCTTAAGGAGGGTTAGATTGTGTATTTAGGTCAATGGGCAAAATTTCGAATAGTTCTAATGTATCGCTTTTTTTAGATTATTTTTTTCTGTTAATGATTGTGGATTATTATTATTATTATAGTTATGTTATTATAGTTTACTTTACTTTCTGGTTCTCATAATTACAACTACCTTTATTAAACTGTGTTTCACTTTTTGTATGGTAAAAATATGAATAAGTCCATTATATAACAATCATTGCATGTAGTTGCATTCGATAAGTTTTTTTGTCGACACATTATCTAGTTACGAGGATATGATCAAGTGATTTGCATCGTGACTATCTCATTTTATTTGGTAATTCTATTCAAATTATTGTTAAAACAAACATTTATTAGACGGAAGAAAGCTCAAACAATGGAGATATAAAAACTGCTGACTTTCTTGTCAAGGAGACGTTTAGGTGTCACCTGACATTGTTCACATGCTCTGTGCCTCATACACTGACAATCTGACAGTACCATTATGTGCCTCATACAGTGATAATCTGACAGTACCAATATTTTTACAAGCGAAACTAAAATAAACCACTATAACTCAAAACTATCAACTATAGCTATAGAAAGACCTATATTATGTCGATGCAGAATTTAATGGTCTGCCTGATTAATCCATAAAAAACAGGGCGTTCCATTTGAAAAACACAAGTTATGCTGCTTTAAAGTTAGATATGCTGTAACCCCAAAATAATACACCCTGTACAATGATGATAAATTATTCTTTAACCATTTTAAAGTATCAAATGTCGTCTATTGATACTTAGAATTTAAGGTAGCAAAACTGAAAACTCAGCTTACAGCAGACGTTTTAAATAACACATAAATCGGAGCTAAAAAAAAAAGAAAGTCGTAATATTTTTACAAATATTAAAGATAGCTATAGGGAATGCTACATAAAGTCACACTTATTTTTTAATCTCTACCCAAAAATGTAATAAAAAGTATAGCATTCTATTTAAAATAACGAAGTTGATAGCTACTTCCGGTGCAACCGGAAGTTCCATAAAGCTGGATATATTTTCTAGATATAGCTTAGATAATCACAAGAATATTTTGTTAAAAGTTTTTTTGGCTAGCTCTAAGGGTAAGGGGTATATAGAGGAATTACACACTATTGGGACACCCTGTATATATATATATATATATATATATATATATATATATATATATATATATATATATATATATATATATATATATATATATATATATATATATAAACATATAAAAATTGAAACTGACAGCGGATATGGGTTCTAGGGGTCCTAGTTCACACTCATTTGCAAAAATGTTTTAAAATTCAAAACTCGGGATCTCCCCATTAGTGAATTTTTTTTACGAAAATTCACTAAAAAGAAAATATACATGCATGCATACATATAAATATATTAATTCAAAACGTCTAGGTGTGACATAACCACATATGGCTTAAATAAAAAAGGCTTTTCTTCCGGACACAATTTATTTAACTATATGTGTTTGGACCATTATAACAGCCGGACCCTCAAGGGTAAAATCCAATTAAAAAAAAACTGAACTATAAAAAACCTTATACAAGTTGAAGTTTCATTTAGTGTCCTCATTAATTCCAAACACTTTACTATATTACAATTTATATTTTTAATTTGTAGTTTCTATATTATACAATTATATATAAAATAGTATTTAAATTAATCAAGAATTTAATGAACATCTCTCTAAAAGTTATATTCTTCATAGCTTTGCTTTGGTGACATAAATCTGATAATTTATAAAACGGCACAATCTCCTCAAAAGGTGATTTTTTTTAACGAAAATTCGCTAAAAATTAAATATAGACGTTAAGTTTGCATACACCAATTAATTATGATGCCGAGTTTCACTTTCTAGTACAAGAGTATTCAGTTTTCATTTATATCCATTTTCATTCCAAGTAGACTCGAAAAGATCAGACGAAGGACGTGAAGTTAACAGTAATAGATTCACTACACTACCCACTACTCACAAAGGATTCATTCTATATGATTGGGATTCACTACCCAGTACCCACAAAAGGATTCAAGACTCAATGATTCGATCTTTTCCATCACTAGTATTTCGATCATGAAAAATTACTTCCAACTGTATCCAGGCGATTCTTTGGTAGAGCGGCGTTGCTTATTGCTCTAGGGGCCTGCCTGACCTGACCTATAGGGCTGCCTGACCTGACCTTTCTGACCTGCCCTGTAGGTCAGTTCAGGCAGGCCCCTAGAGCAATAAGCACCGTCCGGCAATGCCGCTCTCGCAATGCATGAAATGACGAGACCTGTCTGCTTAAGGATCGCCTGTATGCACACAAACATTAGTAAAATACATAATTTGTTAAGAGGTTATAAGATGAATAACATGTGATGTTAAACTCCATGGTACAACAGCATAATATTTGTTTCACTGGACTCTCCAGACGTCATGCGAGTGAGTTCAAAAAATACATAGCCGCATTATCATCTCTAGTTATTTGTATCATACTACTACTATGGGTTGATGCATATAATAAAGGTATAAAAAGAATTGCATCTGGCATGCGACAGCATGTGCACTAACAAACATATATATGCTCTCTACCTGCCATACTGGTGTATCTTTACTGTATTATTGTGTAAGTATATGTATTTAAACTTCCAAAACAGAAATAAGAGTTTTTAAACATCTTAGAAAGCCAAAACAACATTGCGTAACAAAAAATAATAATATGTAGAACCTGGCAGCAACCAAGCCCTTAAGGAATAATAGAAATCTTACAATATAAGCTTTGTTGTAGAAAGCATACATTCTGAAACACCATCCTCAACTGTACACATTTTGACGCCACCTAACCTAAAACCAAAACTTTGTAAGATATCTTCCTTTTCACAAACTGGGAACCTGTCCTGTGGTTAGAGGTTAGATTAAATTAGATTTCAGATCATGACCAAATGTCAAATGATCATCATCATATTGATATTAATATATAATAGATAAGTGTTCTGTGTCTGTGATTCAAATTAAAGACAGACAGTTTATACGCATAGAGTAGAAAAGGTTCTCTATGACCAACATAACATGCGAGTATTGAGACGTCCCTAGGCCATGTAATTTTTTTTCGAGACCAATCAGCTGCAGCAAATACTTTATAATGACAATACAGGACACGCCGGCTGATTTCTGGTGATGGGTCGTTATTTAATTGTCGGTTATTTTTAAACGGTTGTGGAACCGCAACGGTAACCACCAGTTGTGGATTTATAAAAATAACAGCTTACAAAATAACGCTTTTTACACTAAACTAGAATTCGGAGTCGTATCTGTTTCAGTTCCACTGCAACTAGGTTCGATGAATAAACATCGGTTTTCATCGGCAACTGTTAAATTTAATTATTTAACGGGATGAATGGACATGCGACTGGGAATGAAATAAATATGTATGGGTATGCTATGCAGTATAGAGCAGACTTTACTTCATAACATATTACTTAACAGGAAACTCGTTATTTATACTCTAGTGTGCTCACTCTCGCTCACAGCTTTGGGAATGTAGAATACCATCGATCGACTATCCAGTTCAAAATAACAGCGAAATACCTGAAGCTGATATTTTCAACGGTTAATATGAAAAAACGTAAACGGCTTTAACTGTTAATAGAAAATAACGGTTTTTCCCAACACTACATAAAATTAGCTCGAACGCAGGCGTGCTTCCATGAGTCCAACGCGGTAAAGGAATCGAGCGCGGAGTTTGACGTCACTGAGGGAACTTGGACGCCGACGTCATAAGAGGGGTCTTAAAAACGCAAACAGCGTTGCCGCGTGTGACATGTTACACTTGACATGTTACAATATTATATACTAAAATTATTTACTTATTGTGCTAACCCAGTGTATTATTTTACTATGGGTTTTTTGCTTAGAAATTGATTGTAAAAATTATAAACCTATTATTTTGTATGTATACAAACAAATACCTCCTTAAATATTATATACAGACATTATTTACTCATTGTGCTAACTCAATGTACTATTCTACAACTCCAAGGATGAAAAAGTTTTGTGGTTGGAAATTGATTTCAAAAATTATACACCTACTATTTTGTATGTGTACAAATACATACCTACCTAAATATTATAAACTAAAAAAATTTTTTCATTGTGAAAGTTGCATGTTATTAAATGAAGCTTATCAAGTACAATAGGAAAACAATTAAAAAAAGGAAACCAAAAACCTAGATTGCAGTTCAGAACAAGAAAATCATGTCCAATTGGAGACATTATGAATTTATAATTTCATAAAGATGTAATTTGTAATCCCTTTCAAGATAAACCAATTAAATGAATCTATTACTTTGAAATCGAATAATATCCTAAAACTTCAATACATTCTGTTACTATATGAAAAAAATCTTAATTTCAACTTGTTATTAAATGTTTAATATTGTTATAAGTTCATAAAAAACATAACTTTGTAAAGACGCACATAAAAATGCCAGCTGGTTTCTATATTCAATGCACCACTAGATTTAAATTGAGACTTCATGTGACGTACTCCCGCGCCACTTTCTGATTGGTCGAAAGTTACCAGAAAACCTATCTAATTTATAAACCTTGAGGTTTGTCAACATTTCTTGACATAACAATTCAACTGTTGGCGCCTGTTAAACTGCTCAGCAGATGGACCGCATGGAGATTGTTCCTTTTTTCTCTATGGTGCCCAGTATGCAGGTATGTGACAACATAACGTTTACGTTGTTGGCAGGGTTGACTTAACCAATAGGAAACGTTCACAAATCTGGGTAAATAGTGTCGTTAACGCCTGGGTTATTTTGCAACCCATTTTAACGCCCAGTCGGTTTTTAACTTTATAAAAGTCTGGATGCAGCAAATTTATCACTTGCGTCTAGCCGGACCGTTCAACTTTCCAACCCGCAGTCCCGAAAGTATATGAAGTCTGCCGATAATATTTCCCGACGAAAATTAGGGGTAGTCTTGAAGGGTTGAATACTTTAAATGTTACAACGTTAATTCATTGATTGTTGTTGCCCTTACTTGGTGAAACTTGTCCATACTGCATACAGACTTGGAGAATACTTCTCTAGCTTCACTGTTGGTTTTTAGTGGTGAAGGACGTAGCCAGCGCGTGAGCTAACTGGAGCAAGTGGCCCTTCGAATTCTGGAAGTTCTAGGATGTTCTTCAATGCTTCTGTGACTATAGTTTCGCTGCTTGACAGCATTTTCAGACAGATTAAAATTGAATTAGTACGAAATCATGACAACTACAAATAAATATCTGTTGCTAGGTTATGATATGATGTTTTGATCAAAAAATTTTATCAAATAGAAAATAAAATGAAACACAGATGACAGATGAGGTTTTCAAAATGTCTATGTGATGTATGTCAATATTTAACATAAAAACTAGAACTAGCCTATAATAACTATGATAACAGTTACAACAATAAAATAACTAAACAATAACAGTATAAAAGTAGTCTCTATACAACGAAAATATCGACATACATCAACTCATTATTTTATTACAACTTTTTTGAAATAATAGTTAAATTTATTTTCTTTGGCATATTTAATTAGAAAGAAGAATATCCAAGAAAGGGGAATTCATTAAATCAGTTTGCTCGTTTAAAACAAGGTAGTTATTGTCGTGTGTGTGCCTTTTGACTTCTAAAGCTTCAAAAAAGTCTAGTTTACGTTTGTCATCATAAAAATGTAGTGGTTCTATGCGGTTATTTATTGTAGGTCTATGTTCGGTATCAATAATATGTTTTGCAAATGTAGATTTGTCAGCGTGGTTATTTCTAAATGCAGAAATATGTTCTTTGTATCGGGTGTTAAAATTTCTAGAAGTTTGACCTATGTAGATTGCGTTACAATGTGTACAAGCTAATTTATAAACTCCAGCTTTTGTCAGGAAACAAGATTTTTCTTTCGCGTTAAATAACAAATCACGCGTCGTGTTGTAAGATTTAAAAGCTACCTTTGTATTTGTACAAGTGTTTAAAATTTTTGAAATGTTTTCTGAAATGGTTCCAAAATAAGTTATCGAAACGTATCTGTTGTCTTCTTTGTCTCTAATATTTGGATAAATTAAATTAATCGCTAATTTGTATTCTTTTCTCTCTATCATTTTATCTATTATTTTAACAGAGTAGCCATTATTAAATGCTGTTTGCTTAATTATTGAAATTTCTTTTTCAAAATTGTTTTGTGACATAGGTATTGAAAATGCACGATGTATCATAGAATGATAGGCTGACAGCTTTTGTGAAAAAGGGTGACATGAATCGTATGGTATGGTTGTGTCAGTGTAAGTTGGTTTCCTATATATTGAAAAGTTAAATGAATTATTTTCTAATTTTCTAATTGTTAAGTCTAAAAAGTTTATACAACTGTTAGCTTCTTCTTCTAGAGTAAACTTAATATTTGTGTGAAAGCTATTAATAAATTAGTTTCGTTTGATGTTTGTAGCATGTATTCTAAGATACCCCCTAAAGAATGTTTACCTCTATTAGAAAACGTTTTAATAGAAAAGAACGTAAATGTCATAAAAAGACAAGAAATGATGAATCTTTTTAATGAATGTATAAAACAAAACTATTTTAAATTTAATGATAAAATTTATATGCAAAATGAAGGTCTGCCTATGGGTAGTCCGTTGTCACCTTTATTAGCCAACATATTTATGGAAAACTTAGAAAACCAAATTTTAACATCAGAACTTTCACATAATATTGTCTTTTGGTACAGATACGTAGATGATATTTTAGCATGTTTTCAAGGTAGTCATACAGAATTAAATGAATTTTTAAATTTTATAAATAGCTTTCACACAAATATTAAGTTTACTCTAGAAGAAGAAGCTAACAGTTGTATAAACTTTTTAGACTTAACAATTAGAAAATTAGAAAATAATTCATTTAACTTTTCAATATATAGGAAACCAACTTACACTGACACAACCATACCATACGATTCATGTCACCCTTTTTCACAAAAGCTGTCAGCCTATCATTCTATGATACATCGTGCATTTTCAATACCTATGTCACAAAACAATTTTGAAAAAGAAATTTCAATAATTAAGCAAACAGCATTTAATAATGGCTACTCTGTTAAAATAATAGATAAAATGATAGAGAGAAAAGAATACAAATTAGCGATTAATTTAATTTATCCAAATATTAGAGACAAAGAAGACAACAGATACGTTTCGATAACTTATTTTGGAACCATTTCAGAAAACATTTCAAAAATTTTAAACACTTGTACAAATACAAAGGTAGCTTTTAAATCTTACAACACGACGCGTGATTTGTTATTTAACGCGAAAGAAAAATCTTGTTTCCTGACAAAAGCTGGAGTTTATAAATTAGCTTGTACACATTGTAACGCAATCTACATAGGTCAAACTTCTAGAAATTTTAACACCCGATACAAAGAACATATTTCTGCATTTAGAAATAACCACGCTGACAAATCTACATTTGCAAAACATATTATTGATACCGAACATAGACCTACAATAAATAACCGCATAGAACCACTACATTTTTATGATGACAAACGTAAACTAGACTTTTTTGAAGCTTTAGAAGTCAAAAGGCACACACACGACAATAACTACCTTGTTTTAAACGAGCAAACTGATTTAATGAATTCCCCTTTCTTGGATATTCTTCTTTCTAATTAAATATGCCAAAGAAAATAAATTTAACTATTATTTCAAAAAAGTTGTAATAAAATAATGAGTTGATGTATGTCGATATTTTCGTTGTATAGAGACTACTTTTATACTGTTATTGTTTAGTTATTTTATTGTTGTAACTGTTATCATAGTTATTATAGGCTAGTTCTAGTTTTTATGTTAAATATTGACATACATCACATAGACATTTTGAAAACCTCATCTGTCATCTGTGTTTCATTTTATTTTCTATTTGATAAAATTTTTTGATCAAAACATCATATCATAACCTAGCAACAGATATTTATTTGTAGTTGTCATGATTTCGTACTAATTCAATTTTAATCTGTCTGAAAATGCTGTCAAGCAGCGAAACTATAGTCACAGAAGCATTGATAACATCCTAGAACTTCCAGAATTCGAAGGGCCACTTGCTCCAGTTAGCTCACGCGCTGGCTACGTCCTTCACCACTAAAAACCAACAGTGAAGCTAGAGAAGTATTCTCCAAGTCTGTATGCATTACAACGTTACCTCTACAATAAATGATCTAAAAAGATGAGTTACAATATTTGTCAAAGTGTCATTGTGAAGGTGGTTTCGGGTAAGGACTTTATCGACATTTTCTACAGATCTCGAAAGGAAAATACCTTATAACAAAAATATAACTCATCACGCCTCTATAAAACTAAAAAAGCTGCTTCTGTACAAGGTAAAGAATTATTGAAACCAGATAATGTTGAAAATATTGTAATTAATGTTACGTATCCACCCAAACATGTTGAATTAGGTTTTTTTATAAATATATTTTGCATTTCTTTCTCAATGCGTAGAAAAAAGTCTAGATGCAGCAAGTGCGTTATGATAGTTATAGATGTTAATTGCACTTATTGATATTGAATCCATACGTAAACATTTAATATACTTTATTATTTCACTAACTGAATAAACCATATGATACATTTAACTATAACAATTACAACAGTACATGAGTACATAACTGACCGAGCGTAGAGGACGTGTGTTCACTGTAGAGGTTGGTAGCGAGAAGAGAGAGAGAGAGAGAGATCCCTGGTGTCTCTTATATCGTAGTTCTTGACAGCTTGCTGTCGAATAACGTAACGCAACGTTTAACTGTCAAGAGTATTTATGCATAAACATAGAGTAGTGTTGACGGAAACACTGCGGTCGGAACCACCGCCACATACTCCCCTCTCAGTGGCAACGCTATTAGTTCAAGTATCTTCGTGGAAATCGAACTCTACGTCCATGGCGTGTAGTTTGAACGGGAACTTCACTGTCACTTTCAGTTTCACTAGGTGTTGGACTTTCACTGTCACTTTCAGTTTCACTAGGTGTTGGACGTTCACTGTCACTTTCAGTTTCACTAGGATGTCTCTGAGGCTGGAAAGTTGTCTGTTCGTTATCACAAAGAATGAATGCGGGTTTAAGACGGTCAACAGAAATTGTCTCTTCTCCGTGTGATTTCTTGATTTTGAAGACTTTGTCAGTTCGGGATAACACTTCAAAGGGGCCGTCATAAACTGGTTCGAGGGTTTTTCGCGGAACATCAATGCGAACAAAAACAAAAGGAGCTTCCATAAGCTTAGGATGGACAAATACCTTTTTTTCCAGTATGATGTTTAAAAGGTACTGGTCGAAGTTTCCTTATGTCTTCTTTCAGCTGAGTTATACGTGGTGGAACATCATGAGCTTGTGTGATGTTGAAAAAGTCGGTGGGAAGTTTGATTGATTCTCCGTAGACTATTTCAGCGGGTGTTGAGCGATATTCTGGAATTATGTACGATGTGAGTCCTAGTAACACAATTGGCAATTTAGCGACCCAGTTTTCGTCCATATGAGCTTTCAAGGCCTGTTTCAGAACTCTATGCCATCTCTCGATTACACCATTTGCTGCTGGGTGGTAAGCTGTGGTCTTGATGTGGTCTGCACCTAGTGTTTTAGTGAGGTGTGTGAAAAGGTGGCAATCGAATTGTTTACCTCTGTCTGTGGTGATGTATTGCGGAACACCGAAACGAGAGATCCAGCATGATAAAATAGTGTTCGCTACTGTTTCTGCTGTAATATCTGACAATGGAATTGCTTCGGGCCATCGAGAAAATCTGTCTATTATTGTTAACAGATAGCGTTGACCTTGTGATGGTGGTAATGGTCCCACAATGTCAACATTTATATGCGAGAATCTTCTCATGGCTGGGGTGTATTGTCCAATGGCACTGGAAGTGTGTTTCCATATCTTGACTTTCTGGCAGGGAATGCAAGTTTTAGACCAAAGAGATACATCGCGTTTCAATTTGGGCCAACAAAATCTATCCTGGACCAGATCGACTGAAGCTGATATGCCTGGGTGAGATAAATTGTGGATAGAATCGAAAATCTTTCGGCGAAATTTGAGCGGAATGAATGGGCGAAGTTTCTTTGAAGAAGAATCGCAAATAAGATTCAATCCGTTGTCAAGAGGCATGTTTTGAAATTTGTATGAGGAAGATTTAGACTGGAGAAGATGTTTGAGTTCCTCACAAGATGACTGAGCTTGCGCAATTTCTTGGAGTGACACAGTGGAAGAAAGTGAAATTGTTTCAATGCGAGAACAATAGTCTGCGGAATGTTTGTAGGACCTGGTATGTAGCGAATGTCTGTGGTAAATTGACCTAGGAAGTCTAAATGTCGTAGTTGCCTTGGAGATGCTTTATCGACGCGTTGTTCAAAAGCGTATGTCAAAGGTTTGTGGTCCGTATAAATGGTGAAATAGCGACCTTCTAGGGTATATCTAAAGTATGTAACTGCCTGATAAGCGGCTAGAAGTTTGCGATCGTAGGTGCTGTAAGCTTTTTAGAGTAGAAACCTAGGGGTTCTAGTGTTTGATCACGTAGTTGTTGGAGGGAAGCACCTACGGCATAATCAGAAGCATCGACATGGAGAATCAGTGGTAGCGAAGAAGAGGGATGAGCTATTAGTGTAGCGTTTTTTAGTGCCTCTTTCAAACGTTCGAATGCTTCTCGAGTCTGAGGAGTCCACTCGATTTTACGTTTGTCGCGTTTTTTGGGATTCTGGCAGAGGTCGAATAGTGGTTGCTGAACTTCCGCAGCACGTGGAAGAGAACGACGGTAGAAATTTATGAGACCTAGCAATCTTCTGAGTTTTTCAATGGTATCGGGAAGAGGTAGGTCGGTAATAGCTTTGATGCGTTCAGGAAGTGGAAATAATCCAGCTTTATTTACACGAAAACCTAAAAATGAAATTTCGGCCACTCCGAATTCACATTTAGATGAATTAATACGGATGCCGTTGTCTTGAAGTGTCTGAAAAAGTTTTGCTAGATGCTCTTGATGTTCTTTTTCAGAGGCTGATGCAACGAGAATATCGTCAAGATAGGAGTAGGCAAAGTCAAGATCTCTTAAAATTGAATGTAAATATCTTTGAAATGTTTGTGCTGAATTACGAAGGCCAAATGGGGTTTTAACAAATTCGATTAACCCAAATGGAGTGATGACTGCTGTTTTGGGAATATCTTGAGGTGCTACTGGGATGTGATGGAAAGCGCGAATGATATCTAATTTTGAAAAAATACGTTTGCCTTCTAACTGGGCATTAAAATTCTGCAAATTTGGAATGGGATATTTGTCTGGGATTGTTTTAGCGTTTAGTGCTCGGTAATCCCCACATGGTCTCCATGAGCTATCCTTTTTTTGCACCATGTGGAGGGGGCTTGACCATGGACTTTTAGAGGCTCTACAAATTCCCAAGTCCATCATGTGCTGGAATTCTAGCTTTGCTTGAGCTAGCTTTTCCGGGGGCAATCTTCTAGCTTTTGCAGTGACAGGTGGTCCTTCCGTACTTATAGTATGGAAGAACTCGACCTCTTGAAGGTTGTGAGAAGAAGTTTCCTTAAAAAGGTCAGGAAATTGTTGTAGCAATTTCAAGTACTGGTGTGTCGGGTCTACGAGATGAATTTTAGAATTAAATCCTGGTGGTGGGTTAGCACCGGCCTTAGAGAGGTTTGTCTTTGTATCGATTAAACGTCTATGTTTCATATCCACAAGTAAAGCAAACTCTGCTAGAAAATCAGCGCCTATAATTGGTTGCTTGATATCGGCAAGTGTGAAGGGCCAGCAGAACCTACGGCGTAAACCTAGATCCAAATCTAATAGTTGTTCGCCATAGGTATGAATAGGGGTCCCGTTTGAATGTACATGTCAAAACACAGTCAATTATGGTTTTGTTATAACGCCCACCGTCACAGCTACAAGAAACACCGCCAACTATGTATTTATCCACAGATATCCGCAGTTGATTTCTGCCTTATCACTTAGGTCAAAGTACAGATAAAATAATTAAAGTGGTCAGAACATATAGGTACATGTCATTATATAATGACTTAGAAGAGATATGATATTGCGCATATGCCCCGCCCCCTCCTCTGACGTCACGCGGTGAGTAACGTTATAGAAGTCCAACTACACACTTAAAACAAAGTCATTCGCAATCAAAAATTTTCTATAAGTCAGTTTAATGCGATTGAAGTTACGCCTATATTGTCTTTTTCAGATAATATAGATCGCAGCACTAAATTTAATCTTTTTCATTTTTATTACTTCCAACTGTATGCACTTAAATATTAGTAAAATACGTAATTTGTTAAGAGGTTGTGATGAAACGTCAAATCCCACTGCTGCACGACAGCATATTATTTAAGCGTTGGACTCACCACTTGACACCATGCGCGTGACAGGTCTAAAAATAGGTAGACTCAATATCATGTCTCTCGTTATTATGGGTACATGTCATGATACAAATAACGAGAGAGATGATATTCAGACTATCTATTTTTAGACCTGTCACGCGCATGGTGTCAAGTCGTGAGTCCAATGCAACAATAATATGCTGTCGTGTAGTGGGATTTGACGTTTCATCACAACCTCTTAACAAATTACGTATTTTACTAATATTTAAGTGCATACAGTTGGAAGTAATAAAAATGAAAAAGATTAAATTTAGTGCTGCGATCTATATTATCTGAAAAAGACAATATAGGCGTAACTTCAATCGCATTAAACTGACGTATAGAAACTTTTTGATTGAGAATGACTTTGTTTAAGTGTGTAGTTGTTACTGTAACGTTACTCACCACGTGACGTCATATGAGGGCGCGGGGCATATGCGCAATATCATATCTCTTCTAAGTCATTATATCATGGGTACATGTAGCTAGTAGTTAAAATTCTCAGACTTTATGAGACCTAAAAAAAAGTTTCATAGTATAACCTTGCAAAACTTGGCATTACTCTTTTATATAACTTTTTATAATTTATTATATATATATATATATATATATATATATATATATATATATATATATATATATATATATATATATATATATATATATATATATATATATATATATATGAAGTAAAGTCCCTACTTACTCAGTAAAAATACTTAAACTCATTAAGCCATTTCTTATACAAAAATTAAAACGTTCAACTTGAAAGCACTTTTCCAGTAACTTCGAATTTTAGGTAACTTTGAAAACATAAAGTTATCTCAATTGAAAGTGAATTCGAATATAATAGCTAAAGTAAATCACATTTACTCTCTAAGAAAACAAAAAGAAAATAATATGGCTTATATGTCATAAAGAATTAAAAAAAATTCGCCTCTAACTTCAGTGGCCTTACCGGGCAGATTATAATTTCCCCCTAATGAGCTGGAGATTGTTAGAAGCAACAGGCGCCAAAAACAAAGAAAAAGAAGAAGTAACGAAATAACCTTACTTTTTAGTTACGTATTATATTTTAGGTTAAGGATAAAGAACTATTAACTAAAAAAAAATAAAACAATGTATAAAATGCAGTTTTATATTATTTAATTAAAAATTAATCTTTGCAAAATGACGCTTTTTAAACGAATATCAAATAAATAAAATGGTGTACAAAGAAAAATTATCTAAGTTTTCTTTTGTGCAATTTTCAAGCATAGTGGTGACTGTGATGTTTATAATAACTGTCTATTTAAGTTTTAAATTATTAACGAATGGTAAATAGGTGTACTTTAAAAGCTAGGTATTATTCTCAGTTTCAATATTTTAGATCATTGCGACTGCCCTCCTACTCAAGAAACCATTATCACCTATAGTTCCAGAAGAAAAATTCCAACGAAATTCTTTAAATCCAAACATAGATTGGCTTTACTGGTTCCTTTTCGAGATAGATTTGAAGAACTGATGTCTTTTGCTCCACATATAAATAGTTTTTTAAATGAACAAAAGATCAATCACGACATTTTTATCTTGAATCAAATAGACACATACAGGTTTAACAGGGCTTCTTTAATTAATATTGGTTATTTACTTACCAAGGCTGATTATGATTACATAGCGATGCATGATGTGGATTTGTTGCCACTAAACAAAAATTTATCTTATGTTTATCCAGAGCAACCATTTCATTTAGCAGCACCAAATGTACACCCCAGGTATCATTATGAAAAGTTTATAGGGGGAATTCTTCTTATTAATAGGTAATTTTTTTAAATTCAGCCAATGTACTGTTAAACTTAATAAACATTTTAAATACAGGGAACATTTCAAGTTGGTGAATGGTCTTTCAAATAATTACTGGGGTTGGGGTTTAGAAGATGATGAGTTCTATGTAAGACTAAGGGATGCCAATTTAACAGTACTTAGACCCAAGAATATTGCTACAGGACAAAATGATACCTTCAAGTAAGTTTATGTTACAATTGAGTATTTACTATACTGACTTCTATACATACTTTTTCATCACTGTGGTAACAGTTTATATGGTAAATGTTTACTTTTCACACATGTGTTCGATTCTTATAAAATTTTGTATACAGACTTGTTTTAGGGCATAGATGATGAAAATCACAATAAAAATGAGGACAGAAGCAAAATTTTGGAGTTATTTGGATTTTTTGTTAGAAAAGCATAAGTTGTACTCACTTTTGCGACATGTTTTTGTCATATTTTACACATTTTCAGGGATTGTTCGTTTTGTAAACACCATTCAGTTAGTATATACAACATAACTCATCAATATTTATCCATTTATTTTCCGATTTTCCAATGTTATTTGCAAAAAGACTATACTGTAATCAAAAGCTAAAACTCCCATTTCCAACTATTTTATTCACATAAAGTTAGCCAAGTTGGTGTTATCTTATAGTTTTATTTTATATTTTTGGTTGAGTAACCTGTTGCGTTCCTGCAGTGGTAAGTATATAACTACAAACTAGATAATTAAAATTTACAAAATCATCAAATTGCACACATTGTTGATATTGGGTCATTTGTAGTTACACTGTCGAATTATATCAAGCTGAAGAAGGGTGTATTCCTATATTATATTTTGTTTTCATATAGTACATGAACGCCATATACTGTTACATGTCTCTTTAGATTTCCCTTCTTTTCATCAAGCTAAAGAAGGGTGTATTCCTCTATTATATTTCATTTTCATATAGTATGTGCACGCTCTATACTGTTTACATGTCTCTGTAGGTTTTGCCTCTTTTCATCGAACCAAAGGAGCCTGTATTCCTCTATGATATTTCATTTTCATATAGGTCCTGCACCCCCTATTCTGTTTACATATCTCTGTAGATTTCCCTTCTTTACATCGAACTAAAGAAAGGTGTATTGCTCTATTATATTTCTTTTCATATAGTAGATGATACCACCCTGGATTGAGTATTGGCGGGTGTCGTGTGTCCAGACGACCTGGAGGGGCTTGAGATCTCTGATGAGTGGTATACACCCGGAGTTTGAAGCCCCCATTGTGTGCTTCGAAACAGATGGATGGCCTCGCTTGGGTGATGCAGAGTCGATGGGATGTCGCCTGGAGTCTAGCACTGGTGGGTGTCGGGTCTAGACGAACCCGGAGGAGAGCTGAGATCTCCAAGGGTGGATTTTAATTGGAGATTGGATGCTGCTCGAAAGTGGGACTTCATGATACCGCCTCGAGTCAAACACTGAGGGATGTCAGGTCCAGACGAACTCGTAGAGAGGTTATCACTCTTTGAGCTTCGAAATAGGCAAGAAATTTCACTCAGATGGCAGTACACAGGCCAAACAAACTTTCATCCTCAAGAAAAGATCGACTCCCGCAGGGAGCTGGAATTGATGGGTGAAATTTAAGTAATTAGGCGTGAGCCACAATAGACCTGATGTCACAGTGGAGGGACTGTAATAGCCCACTCACAATAAATCTAATGTAATCTAATTCCTCTATTATATTTCATTTTGATATAGTATGTGCAAGCCCTGTACTGTTTACATGTCAATGGAAAAACTGCTTGACCGGCACATTAGAGGTGGTGTACTGGAAGCATATCCCCTACACTGCGAACAATATGCATACAGAGCACGAGTCTCAATAGAAGCAGCACTGCACCAACTGTTGCTGAAACTGGAGAACAGGGAGGTGGTGCTAGGGGCCTTCCTAGAGATAGAGGGGGCCTTCAGCAACAACTCATTCGGATCAGTCAGGAGCGTGGAATAGAGGAGACCTGCGGCAGGTGGATCGGTTGCATGCTCAGGGACAGGGTGGTGTTCACCTCACTCATGGGAGGGACTCTGTTGGCGGGGGGCGCGGCGGGGTGTCCGCAGGGGAGCGTTCTGTCTCCACTGCTCTGCTGCCTAGTCGTGGGCGGCCTGCTAGGGAGGCCCTCTGGAGGGCGGTATGTCATCATAGTCTGAGGAAAAGTTACCAAATCAGTGTGGGAGCGCATGCAGACAGCACTGAAAATGGTGGAAAGGTGGATGGTTGGTCAAGGGCCGGGGTGAGCCCCGAGAAAGCAACCGTCATACTGTTTATGATGAGGAGGAAGTGGGAGAGCCACAGATTTCTTATTCTATATGGTAGGAATATTCCAATAGACAGGAAGATAAAATATCTTGGGGTCGTATTGGACTCTAAGCTAACCTGGAATGGTCACGATAAAAAAATACTGCGTAAGGCAGTCATGACCCTAGGCATCACTAGGCGGCTATATGAAAAAACGTGGGAACTAAGACCTACTATGGCCCACTGGCTATACACAAGGGTGGTCAGACCATCGTTAACATACGCGGCACTTGTCTGGTGGCGTAAGGTGACATAATCCAGTGCCAAACAAAAACTAGACAAGATCCAAAGGATGGCTTGCCTGGGCATCACAGGGGCCATGACTTCAACTCCAACAGCCGCCACGGAGGTGTTGCTGGATCTGCCCCCCCCCCCCCCCACACACACACTTAGTTATTTTGGGGGAGGCCAGGCCAGGACTATACAGACTAGCCTGCAATGGTAGACCAGGCTTCAGGGGCCACTGCAAAATTCAGGAGATTGTGAAGGAGCCAATGCTTGAAATGAGGTCAGACTTCGCTAACTCGCGAATCTCCAGGGAAAACAACTTTACAGTGGAAATCCCCGACCGCGAGGCATGGCGGGAGGAGACGCCGGGCATACCACAAGACGCGCTCGTCTGGTTCACGGACGGATCCGGCGGGGAGCGTGGGATGGGGGCAGGTGTTTACTCGGAAGAACCGAGGGTAAGTCATTGTATTTTCCTCGGAGCCCATGCAACAGTGTTTCAGGCCGAAATGTACGCCATCCTGCACTGTGTGCGGAAGAACAAGAGGAGGGGCTACACCAACAAGCGGATCCTTATAGCCACAGACAGCCAGGCAGCCCTTAAGGCACTAAGTAGTCCACGGGTAAATTCCTGGCTGGTGAATGAGTGCCGAGACGAGACGAGTGACCTGGCTGGGCAGAATGAGGTGACCCTCATCTGGGTGCCGGGTCACTCGGGGGTCAAAGGCAATGAAGAAGCTGACAGTCTCGCGAAGAGAGGGTCAGCAGAACCATTTATGGGACCAGAACCGGCTCTGGGCGTGACAAAGAGCACTGCCAGGGGAGCCATTAAGTCCTGGGTTAGAAACGAACACAAGGTGTACTGGGCAGACTGTCCAGGGCTCAGACATGGTAAGTCAGTAATCCACAAACCCAGTTCAAAAAGAGCTGTGGAGCTGCTAAATCTTAGCAGAGGACAGCTCCGAAACATAACAGGTCTCTTGACGGGACACATGGCCGTCAAGAAATACATGCATAAAATGAGGCGGTTCGAGGAGGACCTCACATGCATACTCTGCAGCGAGGGGGGGGAATCAGCCCAGCACATCTTGTGCGATTGTAAAGCTCTGGACTGCTAAAGACAACTGATCTACGGTCAGTCTAGTCCGGAGTCAGAGCAATGTAAAACTTCACCCTACCAATCGCTGTGCAGACTAGCTCAAGACACAGTGATTGTGGAATGGGTGGAGAGAAAATACTAAGGGCATGTACAATAAGCCAAAGGCTGCAGTGCTATCGGGGCGGCAGAGACGCGGACGAGCCCTGAGGAAAAAAAAACGTGAAAGGGAAGATTATTACGAAGATATAATATCAAATTACACGCCAATTGATAAGCATTTTGTGAATGACTTGAAAACTTTTAAAAATTGAAAATTACAAAGTGCCGCAACACATATACACGGCCGATCATTCCCACTCAGCACCATGGAATGAAACTAAACCAAACTGTCATAGTCTGCATTAACAATGACTAAAGACAAACAAAAATAAAATAAAAACAACGATTACATTCTTGAACATTCCGCTCCCCATAAAAGACTATTTTACTTTACCCTATTGGTTTGGCAAGGGACACAGTTTAGTAACTGGAGGTTTCAAATCTCCCAGTGCATCTTCACGGTGACTACACGAATGATACTGTCTGCTCCTGGATGAACAATGATACGTGCCATATGCCATCGCAGAGGTGGTGACAACTCGTCTTTAGTTAAAACAAGAGTACCCAGTCTTTCATGGTTTGTTTCTGATTTCCACTTATTCCGCTGCTGCAAGGTATTCATGACGCCAACATCGCCAACATTTTTGTTGGAAATTGGAGATATGTTGTCAGCGTCATGTGAGAGAACCTCAAATCCGACAAGTCATATTCAATGAATCAAGGGTTCTAAATTCAACAAGTCCGAAAGGGAAGAGCAGTTAAATCATTGGGGTCGGAGCTTAACTACAATGAGGTCTAGAGTTCAGAGCAGCTTCAGTTTGTGTGAAGACTGTCGACAGTCCTTATCACAATCGCTGTGAATTCTAACACAATTTTCTTGACGAGACACAAATCGACGAAAAGCGGTCAGAAACACCTCTGTAAACAAATCCGAAGCAAGTTCCAGATGAACAGCCTTAGTAGCGAAACATACAAAAAGGCAAAGATAGGAGAGATGGGGAGATAATATCCAAAACTGACGCTGAAGCAAACAACAAAAGGTGTTAAAACCTGTATATCAGTATAATGTATGATAGTATTCAATAATAAGGACAGTCAGGGCATGCTTTCTTGGGAGAAAACTAGGATGCTTAGCATCAAAATTCAATGAAGATTTCCTCAATCTACAACCAACCCTCAAAATATCTTTATTAAGAAATGGATTAAATTTCCTAATATTCATTGAACAGTTTTATTTTGTGACAACAATTCTATGTCCGATATAAACGCAGAATGCTGTACAAATTTTATCAGTATCATTAACACATTTTGCAGTTCTAGATGGGTAAACTTTGTTCGGAAGTCATACATGCCAGGTAGGTCCAGTCCACTATCAAGCTGGGAGGGTAATATACCACTACTGGAACAATCAGCAGGGTTTTGTAACGACGGGACGTATCCCCAGCAATGAGTTTATAATCTCTATGGACTAATGTAAAAGCAGGTAAAATCGCCTCCACCAATTTAGAAAGCAGTAAAGCTGCACATACCTCTAGCCTGGAAGAGACACTCTTTTCAACGGATTAGCCTTAGACTTAGCAGCTACGAAATATATTTCAATCAGATCTGAAAGTATCATAATATAAATAATTACAGCATATGCCGTTGCAGACACATCACAGAAGGGATGAAACTCAATGGCATGATTTAAATCGTTCATGTGAGTATATCTTGCTATGTGTATGCTAGATGGTATGTGTAGTTCAGATTGACATTAATTCCATTACTGTGTCACAGCCGGAGGCAAGGGGTCATCCCAACCAAGTTTCAATATCCAAATATGCTGAATTAGGCATTTTGTAAAAACAGTACAGGAAGATAAAAACCCCAAAGGATAAAAAATCCTGGCTAACTCCGACAACGTTGATCACTTTGTACAAACAATGTGCCTCTGTCTTATTTCAAATGTAAGTTCTGCAAAAGGCTCAAATACCTTGGAGGAGTGACCTCAACACCCCAGAAAATAAGTAAAATAGCCCCCAGAAAGATTGTAGACTACATACAAAGTCTGAACTTTTTGGCCAACTATTAGGAAAAAGAGTCACGCACATAAGACCCATTGGGGTCGCAGCGCTTAGAGACCAAAGGCCTATACGACTCATTAAAACAATCTACATATACTTCAAATATAAAGTGATCCAAGAGTGGGTTCCATTGTATACCCATAATCTTAATAACAATTTCTTTTTCCGCATCAAATGAAATGTTTTGCTTTGTTTTCAATTTTTGAATCCTCAAAATTTTGCAAACATTCATGTTCCTGGTAATTTTCAATAATCATTTCCAGGATTTTAAAGTGAAGTAACTGATGTGCAGTTTAATTGGTGTAAATCTTAGCGTCTAGTCAAAGCTTTATATATATATATATATATATATATATATATATATATATATATATATATATATATATATATATATATATATATCACCCTCACCTTCACTCAGCAACTATTGAGAACTCAAGAATTTTCTGACATTTAGAATTAATGATGAATGTGTCTGCCTTTAAAAGTTTAAACTTCTTATTCACTTTAATTGGTAAGATAGCAAATACTTACTATAAATACGCAGGATATGGCAATGAACGCATTAAATGTCAAACTTACAAACAAGTTTCAATAAGTTCACGAATGAAATTAATTGTTTTTTAAATCAATGAGTTGATAAAATGTATTTACATATTATGTATTCAATGTACTAAACGAATTTATTAAACTGGTTTGACCATACCTATCATGTAAACATGAACATAACTTATTAAGCACATCAGAAATGTCATATCCCGTGAAAGTATAGACAAATGTTCACCACTTCGGATAACGAGGATGGCCGATGACCAGACCTAAATGGACACGATTCGATATGACACGCATTTTTTATATGGCTTCTGTTGAACAGAAGCCGTTTAAAAAAGCCGATAAAACCGTACGATATACACTATCGCACATACGTTGATTTTAATTAGTTTTGAACGTATTTAATTTAATTTAATGCAGACTATGACAATCCTAGGTCGATGGACCAATGATTGGGACTGTAATTCAACGCAATTGAAAAATTGTATGACCAATAAGCTCAATTGTCATTCCACAGGCGCTTTATTACGAATTCACAGGATATTCTAGCCGCATATAAATATCAAGCATTTATGATTTGGTGTTTTCTCGTGTAGGGAGTTGCTGGAATGTAGCTTCTCCTTTGGCAGTAGCCGGCCACTTCTTCACCCTTGCTTTTGAGTCTTGAAGCCCACTAAAACTATATGTATGGATATAACTCAGGCGAACATGGGTTTTAACTAATCGTCCGAGCTCGGGTAACTCACGTACTTGGCAGTTGGTGTCAATCACTCCCCTCTCTCGAAATAACAAAGCTTCGCAAAAATGATCGCGCACATGCGTAGTGCTCCAAACAATCGACAAATCCCGCAATAGATATACACAGCCGATCATTCCTACCGAGCACCGTGGAACAAAACTAAACCAAAACGTCATTAACAAAGACCAAAAAAAAAAAAATAACGATTACATTCTTGAACACAAAGAATACATGTGAAAAAAAGACAAATTCAGAACAGTCAGCTACTTAAGTACACATGCTCCAGCATTATGTTAGGTTAGCTAGCAAAAATTAATGCTGCTTTAAGAAATCCGAAATGTTGAGTTCAAGCTAAAACTCAGCGGCACTGGTGAACGCATGTTGAGTCAGCTATTCAACTGTTGGCGCCTGATGAACAGTCAATGTTTAGATAAGTTTAATAATAATGTTCGAATCATGATTCTGTTTGGATCCAAATATCAAAACGGTCTTCTACAGAAAACACACACAGATGACATATAAATCACTAAGCATGATTTTTAAATATGAGGTTAAACCACATTAACTCCAGTTAAGATGATCTCATTTAACAGTGGCCCTTCTTTCAACCAAAATTAATTGTAGTTTTTAACACATGTTCTTTTGGTTAATCGCAAATTTCTACCACATGCAATATGTAGTAGCGATCAGTAATCCCATTGTTCCTTTAAATTATGAAAATATTAGTTTAATAGGTTCAGCTTGAAAGAGCACTGGGGTTTATAGTGAATCAAATTAATTAAATTTAGTAGCCAGCGAAAAGTTTTGTATGGCTAGGTTCTTATTGGTAATTGTCAACAAATGACAAAGACTACTTTGAAAGATAACATTGGTCAGGAGTCTTGATGAAAGAAAGTTTTAAGTTAAGTACAAGATAGAAGGGTAAATGTTAAATAAATAAGATCCCCCACCCAGAAGCTGGTGTGGGAGAGATTACATAGGCATAAACATCTAACATACAATGACAAAAACTGTCACCACCTGCAATTGAACAGTATTCTGTGTTAGTAGCTGAAAACCTGTTCCTATCACACAACAAAGCTGGAGTAAACATTTTTAGTTTTAGATGTCAAAATGTCTACGCTTTTACATTAAAGTGCAATTATTGTTTTGTAATTTCAATCTATTAAAATGTCAATTTATTGTACAAATTCTGTAATTTTCTGTATAGGTGTATTGTATGCTGTAACGGTGTGGAAAACATAAACAGCACTCCCCTTTTAAGTTATTTTTATAAGAATTCACTAACATCATACTTACTGCATCAGTATTTTTTATTAAGAAAACAACCATTTCAACTACTCAAACAACTTTATTTTAGAACTGTTAAATTACAACTATTGCTTAAGTTACTGTTGTTTCATTAAGTGTTGCCCTGATTCATCTAAACATTGTTTCACAATCTGGTTTTAACTGTGGGGCCTATTTGCTTCTGATTTTCCACTAGTTATTTTATTTCCTTCTTTGTCCAAGCTCTCACACATTGGTCCTCTATATTGACAGAAGCCTTTTCTACACACCAATGGCTTTTAGCTAATGCAAAAGCATTAGCTAGAAGCCACTTGTAAAGTGTAAATTGTGTTGTAAAAAAAGTCTCGTGATGGCCACATAATTAATTAAGTTTATTAAATAGTAAATTACATTAATTTATAATCATAGTGTTATCAACTAGATTTGTCTGATCCTATATGTTTTTTTAGACATATGCACAGTAAAGCAAGGAAAAGGGACACTGCAAAATGTTACAACCAAAGGGAAGTAACCAGAAAACGAGACAGACTGACTGGTCTAAATGATGTACAGTACAAAATACTTAGTCAACGAAATATTGTTATAGAAGATACTCCTATTACTGTAATAAATATTCAACTTCTCTGCAATCATACCACAACACCATGGTGCGACTGTTCCAATAAAAAAACAGAAGCTAAAAAACCTAATAGTTAGTGATGGTAATTGGTACATTTTAAGCATCAGAAAATTTGTTTAAATAGTAATCTTGATGCAAAATAGCATGAAAAAAGTAATATGCCTAATAATTGTTATGAATGAATGAATGAATAAGGAAAATCTTACTAAAAATTAAAAACAAACCTCAGTAATTAAATTGGTATAATAATATTTCATATATTCAACTCATGGGTTACAATGAGTATTTTTCAAAAAATCATTTATTAATAATAAAATGCCCACTAGTGTAAATTGAATATTTCTTTTGAGATAATGAGCTTTTCTTAGCTCACATTTCCGACCTTGCCCGAAAAAACAGTTATGGACCAGCAAGTACCTTATGGTAGAGGTTTTCATAAAAATATTTCAAATTACAAAAACTAACAAAAAAAATTGTATCTTCGAAAATAATGAGGTTAGTTTGATGAAGTTTGCTGCTTTTCTAAACATTTTATTGCATGCGAAAATTGAATTTTCTAAGTTAATAGAAAGTTAAGTTTGAAACAAATGTTTGTGAAAATGCGCCACCATAAGGCATTTGTTACTTCCGAACTTTTATTACTGGTTTTATGGTTTGTCCATTTATCGATTTATTGACTGAAGAGAGTTTTTCAAATTTATTTTGTTACATAAAAAATATAACACCTAAATTACAAATTCTATAATTTAAATTGCCGCCAAAACATCTCAAAAAGGGTCTTATTTCAAATTAATTTTTTGCAAGTATTTTAGTCAAATGAAGAACAATAACTGTTAAAACATTAATTTAAGACCTTGTAAAATACACTTTTAATGTTGTACTCCATTACCCATACATTTGTGTCAAAATCTTTGTTTAAAAAATCACAAAATTTAACGTTTACATTTTATATGGTCGCTTTGAAGTTTTTAGAAAAAAAAAACATACAACTTTTATGGTAATTTTTTTTGCTACTTCTGCCGTTTTTGGGATAAAGGAACTTAATCTTTGCATGTAATATTTAATAGATTTGCTAACCACATAATATGCTGGTCTTATACCTTCCTTTGACTTACATTGCGACTGAATTTGTTTTCTTTAAAAGCTTATAATTTTTTTAGTGATCTGAATTTTCGCATCTATACGTTATATATGAGCAACTTGTGCACCAAATTTGGTTAAAATATTTTTTATTTTCAAAGCTACGAACATTTTCTGCAAGAAAACCTAATATTTGCTCTGGCTAACGAACTCATCCAAGCCACTTACTAAAAGAACAGTCCTGCCAAATTTCATTAAAACCGCTCCATTATTTTTTGAGGTATAGTGATATATACAAGGTGTTCGGTAATTACACTGATAACGCTTAACTGTAGATTCGTGTGATCAAATGATGACAATTTATCGAAAAAAAGTTAGGTAAAAAGTTTTTAGTTTTTGAGTTATCGCCCTCCAAAATTTAAGAAAAGAAAAAAAAAACAGTTTTTTGTTTGTAACTCAGTAATGACTTTAAATCATTTAGATACATTCTTTATGAAAAAATCTGACAAATTTCGCAATCCGGAAGTAGGTTTTTGCTTCCGGGGTATACCTTTAATAGTCAGAACTTTTACGGCTGTTAATTTTTTCTAACCTAACTTACTTTATTTTGAAGCTACATTCATTATCTAAAATTTTTGTCTCTTAACAAATTTGTCTAAAGTTAACTGTTTTCGAGAAAATTGATATTTTCGTAACCAATAAAACAACAGTGTGGCGGCAGAGTGCGACAGAATTACGACAAGTGCTGATAGTTGACTGTGAGAATAATCGTGCAAGCCGTATTTTATAATCTGAAGCTAATGTTAGTTCATTGTCTTGAATTACCGTTTGCATTTTTATTACCTTAATTTCTTTTCTTATTACTACATTTTTTGACTTTCTTGAAACCATGGAATACAATATTCTGAGCTTACAGACATGCATCTCATATTGGGCAAAGCTGATATGAATTTTCGGGCTGCTCGGCTGTACGCTGAAAAGTACCCAAACCAAGGGAGTCCTCATCATACAACATTCGCATATGTTGATAGAAGACTAAGAGAACATGGTAATTTGAAGATGTCTCGTAATGCTAGTCATCCACACCAGTTACATCCTAGTGTTGAGAAAGAAATCCTAAATACTCTCGAAAACAGTTCCGGAGAAAGTGTCCGGAGAATGTGCATACAATTCAATGTACCAAAAACATCAGTTCACGAAATACTAAAAGATCAATTGCTACGTCCGTTCCATTTGATGCCGGTGCAGGAACTTCAAGGTGCTGACGCCAACACGAAGCTGGTTTTCTGTCAGTGGTTGCTGAATGGCTTTATAGCTGACGCGAGCTTTTTGGGTAAGATATTTTTTACAGATAAAGCATGCTTCATAAGAAATTGTTATTAATTTTCATAATTTACATGCTTGGAGTAATGAAAATCCAAAAGCCATTTTCCCATCTTCTTTTCAACGGAAATTTAAATTAAAACGTTTGGGCAGGTAATGTTGGTGACAATTTAATCGGCTCATTGGTTATACCTTCTCCATTAATTGGACCTGTTTACTTGGACTTTATAAAGAACAGATTGCCTCTATTGCTTGGAGAACTTTGTTTGCAAATTCGACAAGACTTAATTTTTATGCACGACGAAGCTTCACGCTTCACGTAATGAACTATCTCAACGAAAACCACCCTAGAAGATGGATTGGTATGGGAGAAAATGTACCTATAAAGTGGCCACCTAGATCTGACATCACGCCATTAGACATTTTCTTATGAGGCACCTTGAAAGAAAAAGTATACTGTACGCCTGTTGAAACCAAGGAGGAATTATGGGAAAGAATAGTTGCAGCTGCTGACGATACGTCAAGTTCCTGGTGTTTTTAGTAATGTAAGAAATCCACTTCTATGCTGAGCAAATGCTTGTATTAGACAAAATGGCGAATACTTTAAACACCTTTAAGATAGTTTTTTAATTTTGTTTAATATTACTATTTCGTTGTTTTATAATTAAATAATTTTTTTTAGGTTTTTAATATTACAAATTTATTTATTTAATAGATTTGAAATTGTCTTATTCCTAACATTTGAAGTAAATGTGTCTTTTTTGGGTTGTATGTAATTCAGCTAACAGTATTAGAATGGTTTTCAAGCAATACTAATTTGTATTAATAAGTTACGAGAAACCATGAAAACGGTTAACTTCAGACAAATTTGTTAAGAGACAAACTTTTTAGATAATGAATGCAGCTTCAAAATGAAGAAAAAAATTAATATTTGGGTGACGAGTTTTATAAATTTTGTTTTTAAGGTGACCCCACAAGAAGTCACAAGGTGCCAAATCGGGAGATCTGGCCGGCCACTTATTACCACCGCGACCAATCCAATGATTAGGAAAAAAATTATATAAACAGGTTCTTATGTCTACACCAAAATGAGCTGGACACCCATCCTACTGAAACCAAACTTCCCGATTTTCATTTGCAACTGCGTCTAATGCAGGACATACCTTATTTACCAAGAGTTCCAAATAATTTTCTGAATTTAAATTGCCTATTAATTCAAATGGTCCAATGATATGATTATTAAAAATGCCTGCCCAAATATTAATTTTCTGAAGGTATTGTGATCTCGTCGAAAGTTGTAACCTTGGGTTTTGTTGCGTCCAGTATCTTGTATTATGTACGTTAAGTTCATTACTTAGTGTAAACATGCACTCGTCAGTAAATCAAATCGATGAAAGAAAATGTCGATCCCGATGGGCGCATTCCATAACATCTTTACAAAATACACGCCTGCTCTCCTCATCTATGTCCAACAACTCTTGATGGCACTGCGGCTTGTAAGGGTGGTAGTTGTGTTTTTTAAGGATTTTTCGCACACGCTCCCGAGAAACATCACATTCTTCTGCTGCAACTCTAGTACTTGTAGTTGGATTGACACTGAATAATGCTAGCACCTTTTCCTCTAGTTCTGCGTTAACTTGTCTTCTAACGCCTGTTTCATTATAAAAATACATTGATATTGAAATTATACAAATTCAGCTGTAAGATTCGATTCAGAAAAAATATACAGTGTTTCATTTGAAAAAAATTAGTTTCTAGCGTCTGAAATATGACACAGCGAACAGTCTAGATAAACACCTTGTATATTGAAAATCGAAGTATATCATTTTATCCGTAGTTAAGGAATATTAAGCTTAAGCTTACAACAAGAAACATCTTGATATCTTTGTTTGCAGAGGAAGTATAAGGTTTTTTGCAAACCTATGCAAGTGTCAAAATTTTTTTGAAAAAATTGAATAACCCAAAAACTTTTGATTTATGACATATAGTACCTTGTATAAAGTAATGTTGAAATTTTACGTAGGTTTGAAATATGTAATAATATATAGGCTGTTCCAATTAAAATATCAAAGATGCCTGCTGCCGGTGACGTATGAGACATGCTGTATAGTTTAAAATAATTTCAGGTTATGCATCTTTAAAAACAAAGCAATGTAGGAGATATAGAGAAATCCCAGAATAATGGGCTACCCTATATATATATATATATATATATATATATATATATATATATATATATATATATATATATATATATATATATATATATATATATATATATATATATACAGGTGTCCCATTCAAAGTGAACTAATGGGGATCTCAGAAACGGTAAGGGATATGAATTTGGTTAAATTAGACGAAAGTTGCTCAGTTTTGAGGACAGTACATCACTACTTTCAGATAAAAAAAATTCATAGGTTGCTAGATATTAGCAAAAATATAAAATTTGCCAGTTTCATTTTTCTTCAATATCTTTTTTAATTGTCAAGATACCGGTCTGAAACTTGTTATGCTACCCTAGTGCTACATCCTGCATCAGCTAGTTCTATTAGGACTTCTCTAGGCATACTAGATTTTGCGGAGCGATAGTCAACTTTTTTATCTCTTGTGGGCGCCATATTGGTTTTTGACATATTGAAACACAGCATAAAAAAAGCTTTTCAACCAAGTTATAACACACTTAGATTTGAATCACAAGAACTAGGGAAAATCACAAAAAGGTCTTTTAACATAGTTGCCATGGAAGCAATGCAAATAATTGAGTTGCATAAACTGTCATAATTTATTTCATATCAACAAAGAGTTTGCTTGTTATCAATATCAGTAGTCATTGCAGAGATATTGTTGAAGAAAGTTATTAATTTAATAGTACTTACTTTAGTATTTCTTTAAATTTTAATAGTAGTAAAGCAACATGATTCAAATCAAGAGAAGTATGATATGCTGGTATGTTTCATTCTTTGCCATTGAAATATAATGCGAGCCCAACAGATGTATTTGCAAGGCTATCCAGAGAGACAACAACCTGGAAAGTCTAATTTTAAAAGACTGAAACAATAATTTAATTAATCATGGATCATTTAAGGGTAGAAAAAATACAAGAAACTACATTGAAAATGTAGAACATCTCATTATAGGAAGTGTTATTGACAGCCCCTGTGTCTCTCTGCGTCAAATCGAAAATAATTTTGGCATGCCCAAGTCTACTGCTCAATCTCTTCTGAAAAACACAAGTTTCACCTCTATCGAAAACATATTAGTCAAGGTATTATGGATGGCGATGGGGAGAGAAGGCTAAATTTTTGTAGGTGGTTTTTAAGAAAATGCGAAGAAGATCATCAGTTTCAACTCAAAGTGTTGTGGTCTGACAAAACAAGATTCACTAATTGTGGTATGTTTAATAGAAAAAACAATGTCTATTGGGCCGATGCAAATCCGTTAATAAATAGGCAAGTGCATCATCACATTAGGTGGGGATTTATTGTGTGGATTGGCATCCTCAATGGTCACTTGATAGGCTCAATAATTTTTGATGGAACTTTGACATCACAGAAGTATCTGGATCTATCGCAAATTAGACAATTTACAACTCCATAGAGTGGCGCATATGTGGTTCCAGCAAGATGGAGCAAATGATAGTTATCGTAATTGGATTGACAATCGGGGACCTGTAAGGTGGCCTGCTCGTTCTCCAGATCTGTCGCCCCTTGATTACTTCATATGGGAATATGTTAAAGATAAGGCATACTATACCACCTACAATACAGTAGATGAACTCAGGGCGGCTGTGGAACGTGCAATTACAGAAATCCAGCCACAGGTAACCAAGGATGCTTGCTTGGGCTTGATAGACAGGTGTAGTTTGCACTGAAAATAATGGTCAGATATCTGAGCGTTATCTTAAGCTGTAGGTAATTAAACAAAGTAATAATCAAAAATAAATAATGTTATACACTAGGTTTACATTTGTGTTTTCGTTAATAATTAAGTCATACTTATTTAAATTATAAAACACAATAATTCACAGCTTACCCAAGTATGCATCTACCCGCAATTCAATTATTTGCATTGCTTCCAAGGCAACTATGTTAAAAGACATTTTTTGTAATTTTCTCCAGTTCTTGTGACCTGGTTGAAAAGCTTTTTTTATGATCTATTCGAATACGTCAGGTGCCCATCAGAGATAAAAAAGTTGACTATTGCCCCGCAAAATCTAGTAGGCCTAGAGATGCTCTAATGGCACTAGCTGATACAGGATGTAGCATGAGGGTAGCATCACAAGTTTCAGATAGGTATCTTGACAATTAAAAAATATAGTGAAGAAAAATGAAGATGGCAATTTTTTTATTTTTGCTAATATCTAGCGACCCATGATTTTTTTTAAAATCTGAAAGTGGCTATGCCCTCAAAACTGAGCAACTTTCGTCTAATTTAACCAATTTCATATCTCCTACCGTTTCCGAGATCCCTATGAGTTCTATATATATATATATATATATATATATATATATATATATATATATATATATATATATATGTATATATATATATATATATACATATATATATATATATATATATATATATATATATATATATATATATATATATATATATATATGTATATATATATATATATATATATACATATATATATATATATATATATATATATATATATATATATATATATATATATATGTATATATATGTATATATATATATATATATATATATATATATATATATATATATATATATATATATATATATATATATATATATATATATATATATATATATATATATATATATATATATATATATATATATATATATATATATATATATATATATATATATATAGAACTCATAGGGATCTCGGAAACGATATATATATATATATATGTATATATATATATATATATATATATATATATATATATATACATATATATATATATATATATATATATATATATATATATATATATGTATATATATGTATATATATATATATATATATATATATATATATATATATATATATATATATATATATATATATATATATATATATATATATATATATATATATATATATATAGAACTCATAGGGATCTCGGAAACGGTAGGAGATATGAAATTGGTTAAATTAGACGAAAGTTGCTCAGTTTTGAGGGCATAGCCACTTTCAGATTTTAAAAAAAATCATGGGTCGCTAGATATTAGCAAAAATAAAAAAATTGCCATCTTCATTTTTCTTCACTATATTTTTTAATTGTCAAGATACCTATCTGAAACTTGTGATGCTACCCTCATGCTACATCCTGTATCAGCTAGTGCCATTAGAGCATCTCTAGGCCTACTAGATTTTGCGGGGCAATAGTCAACTTTTTTATCTCTGATGGGCGCCATATTGGTTTTTGACGTATTCGAATAGATCATAAAAAAGCTTTTCAACCAGGTCACAAGAACTGGGGAAAATTACAAAAAATGTCTTTTAACATAGTTGCCTTGGAAGCAATGCAAATAATTGAATTGCGGGTAGATGCATACTTGGGTAAGCCGTGAATTATTGTGTTTTATAATTTAAATAAGTATGACTTAATTATTAACGAAAACACAAATGTAAACCTAGTGTATAACATTATTTATTTTTGATTATTACTTTGTTTAATTACCTACAGCTTAAGATAACGCTCAGATATTTGACCATTATTTTCAGTGCAAACTACACCTGTCTATCAAGCCCAAGCAAGCATCCTTGGTTACCTGTGGCTGGATTTCTGTAATTGCACGTTCCACAGCCGCCCTGAGTTCATCTACTGTATTGTAGGTGGTATAGTATGCCTTATCTTTAACATATTCCCATATGAAGTAATCAAGGGGCGACAGATCTGGAGAACGAGCAGGCCACCTTACAGGTCCCCGATTGTCAATCCAATTACGATAACTATCATTTGCTCCATCTTGCTGGAACCACATATGCGCCACTCTATGGAGTTGTAAATTGTCTAATTTGCGATAGATCCAGATACTTCTGTGATGTCAAAGTTCCATCAAAAATTATTGAGCCTATCAAGTGACCATTGAGGATGCCAAGCCACACAATAAATCCCCACCTAACGTGATGATGCACTTGCCTATTTATTAACGGATTTGCATCGGCCCAATAGACATTGTTTTTTCTATTAAACATACCACAATTAGTGAATCTTGTTTTGTCAGACCACAACACTTTGAGTTGAAACTGATGATCTTCTTCGCATTTTCTTAAAAACCACCTACAAAAATTTAGCCTTCTCTCCCCATCGCCATCCATAATACCTTGACTAATATGTTTTCGATAGAGGTGAAACTTGTGTTTTTCAGAAGAGATTGAGCAGTAGACTTGGGCATGCCAAAATTATTTTCGATTTGAGGCAGAGAGACACAGGGGCTGTCAATAACACTTCCTATAATGAGATGTTCTACATTTTCAATGTAGTTTCTTGTATTTTTTATATATATATATTTATATATATATATATATATATATATATATATATATATATATATATATATATATATATATATATATATTGTATTTATATTAAGCAATATCAAACTTAAATTATTATCTACCACACGCAAAGCTTAAAACTAAACACTTAAAACTAGGTACTTACGAGTAAACTAAAATATCACTTATCACTCATTAAAATACTAAAGGTTTATGAATGGTAATTGTCAAAACACTAACACTGACACAAAAAAACCTGGTATCAACTTAAGTGGAGATCGAAGGTGGTATCGTGCAGAATACTGATTCCAGTAAAAACGGTTTGTGTAGAACACTAGAGAGCATTGCCAATGAATTCTTGAAATCAATCTGAAATGTAGAGATAAAAGTTTAAAACAAATATAATGAGAGCGAAATTCACATACTAGGTGTAAATAAATATCAATGATGTTTTGTATATGTGGAGCAGATAAAAAGGGTAAAACAAATTCATATACACTCAAAATATAAAGACGCTAATTAAACCACACAAGTAAAGCACTTCAAAGTAAGGTGTAAATAATATTAATATAAAATAACTTACTAAAGATGCAGATGTTTTGAAATATCCAGTAAAACCAACTTATAAAATAACACTGCATTGTTTGTCCAATAAAGATCTGCATAAACAGCAGGAGATCTAAAAGACAAAGATAAAATTATTTAAAAACAGATATGTAAAAAGACATTTCTCAAATAATAAATGGAGCAAATGATTCGTAAATTAATTTTAAGCAGAGTGTAAACAATGTATTGAATATAGACACTAAAGCAGTGAAATGCAAAGTACCTTTTCAAGCTATACGATAAGACATTTAAGATGAAATGAAATGTAGCTTGAAATGAATATAAACTGATAAACAAATAGGTATAATTTGTTTGATAAAGGGTTGATACATGTTTGTTAAAGATGGCAAGTGTTTAGTTTGTTATATAGAAGATATTATGTTTGTACTAACCTTTAATGTGTTTGTAATATGTCTGATGCCACTACTTAAAAGTTTGATAAATAAGTTTCTATGTATTTCAGTATTTTAAGACTTGTTTTGTTGCTATTTGTATTTTTTTAAGTAATTTAAAATATTGAAAGTTTAAAGTGGGGTTAAGTGAATTGACATTGACACTATAAAATCCATTAACGTCAATGCATTTCGCTGTTTTTGTGCACATAGACAAAAAATATTTCTATGGTAAGAAATATGAAAACAATTTAGGATAATTTGTGAAATAACTAGATTGCTTTGAATTCAATATTTTAAAGGAAGTAGAAAATAATTGAATCAAATTTCTCTCTTTTCAATAATGGTTTTGAGAACGGGAGGACGCTAAAGAGCAGTTCCCCTTAAAATGTTTTCATTTTATAAAAATAAAAACCAAATAGTGTTATAAAGGTCTAGTACCAATGAAAGTATGTTTTAAGTGAAAATTCGTGTAAAACCAGTGATAAACGCTCTTCAATTTGGTTCATCATATCAAGAGGATGCCCTTGCATTTTGATAATGCTAAATAGTGAAAATAATTAGTAAAATCGGAAAAATAAAGTGTTTGAAAATATAAAGTAGTCAATAATGTGTCCAGTAAATGAGCAATAAGCTCAAAATAAGTGCTGCAATATGGGTAACGCCAGAGATGCGTTATTTTGAAGTAAGAATTCTACAGGATGGCTATCATCAAGATCTATAAAGTAGTAGGTTACCTCATAACTTTGTTGGGGTATCGGCAAGGGGGAACTGTGACGTCATCTTTTTCTTAGACAGTCTGTTGATTTCGACTCGTCAGTCTTTATTTAACTATTTGTGTGCTTTGAGTTCGTATTTTCATTCGAACATTGTTTGATACAGTATTATGGACTATATTTTAAGACTTTTGTTGATATAGTATCTTGTCTGCTGTCCAAAAAAATGTTAAAAAGGCGGTTCTACTTATTGTAAGTATTTTGTGTTGTATGTAGTCTGATTGTTTTAAACTTGGATATTATGATATATTAAATATAAACGTGTATTATTTATTAATTTTCTACTTGTGATATTATAATACAATAATATTATAATAAAATTCAGAGGGATAATGTTAATATTTCCGAAATTGCCTGATTCTTCTGTTAGGTTATGTGTTCAGCTACTTATCATTAATAAATGAAATATAATATTTCAGACCTCCCAAAAGAAAATTATTAAGTTTTAGATAAATAAAAATATATTTTTTTAGATGCCTGGGTATATGTGTGCTGTGAGTGCTTACAAAAGCAACAGTTACAACGCAAAAAGACTGGAGAAAATATTTCATACAGCTCTGAAAAATGGGTGAGTTGCGAGATGTCATAGAAAGGACAAGTTTGATATACCTATAGGTCACAATAGAAGATATGTAGCAAGCATTTTACTACTGATAATAATTATGAAGATGGAATACAGCCAAAAATATTCGGTGTTCCACCAAAAAGGCTAAAGAAAGATTGTAATTTCATTTCATTTGCTTAACATATACGTTTCCTAAAATTTATATTTATTTTCAGCCATTCCACATTGGAATGCTTATTGTCACGAGAAACTTTTAAGGAAAGTGAAAGTGAAAAGAGAACACGAAAGAAAGAAATGAACTTGTCAAAAAGCTTCTAAAAAAACATATGTTACTGGCTTTTGAACTCCCATCAGCACAAAACATTGATGACTTGCCTGGTAACAGTATTGAAAGTGATTTTGGGAAACTATGATGCCCTTCTAGGGGAAAATAATGAAGCAAAGGACCAAATTAAAAAATATAAGGAAGAACTTGCAGATATATTAACTTATTAGAGAATGCAAATTACAAAAGGCAAATGACAATTTAACAAAGAAAGTAGACACACATGTTAAGAAAGGTCTTTCCCACTTTTTAAGTGAAAAGCAAATTGAAGTTGTATTAAAGAGAAAACCAAAAGCAAGATGGAATGAAGAAGAAATTGTCAAAGCATTTCCATTAAGATATGTTGGAAAACGGGGATACATATATATGTAAGGCAAATATTGAAATATCCATTACCAGGTGTTCCCACCTTAGAAATGGGGGACAGCACTATTAATTTAAGAAATCGTTTGCTAAGTGACATTTTAGGAGTTATAGATATTTGTGGACAAACAAACATGCGGAGAATAACAATTCCCTCATATGACGAGGTTAAAATGTGTTCTATGTATGAATATGACAAACAAAAATATGACAATTATTGGAGAACATAAATACATGGCAAGTAATCATAGCAAGAGCACAAATTAATTGATCCATGAAAATAACCAATTTATGCTGATTTCGATATAAAAATGACAAATTGGATGGAATTCTAAAAGAATTACACAGAATCAACAATTACGTTGTTACTTGTATCATATCACATATCATACATAACAGGTGTTTGACAGTAATCGCTATTTTGAATTTTTATAAAAATGGTTATATACAAATACAAGTTTAAGCTTATTTTGTAAGACAAACTGTGTGATTAATATAAATAAATATACTTAATATAAATCAGATGAGTTAATTTATTTTTCTTATTAATTAAATGCTATGCAAATATTCTTTCATTGAAAAAAATTTGAACACTATATATATATATATATATATATATATATATATATATATATATATATATATATATATATATATATATATATAAGTTGCACCCTATATGTTGATATTAAAAATACAGTTATTGTTTTTCCTATTAGGTATTGATAAATGGATCTTTAAATTTAAATTTTTAATTTCTTCTCAACTACCCAACAAATACTTGTGTTTCTCATTAGTCCTTACTTCAATGTTCTTTTAAGGAAATAGAATATATATTTTAAAAAAAACTTTAGAAAGAATGCTTTTATAAATGCATTAAAAAGAAAATAATGGCTTTTTTCTGATCTTATATATATTTTTTAAATTTATATACGTTATTAAAACTGAAAACGTTGAGCCTGCAAAATTGTACATTTTAAGAAATAAATCAATGTATTTTGGATATGGTAGTGACGAACTATTGATAACTAATTATCAAACATTGTACCATAGACACATTGTGAATTGTTAAAAAATGATGCACAAAGATTTTAATATTGGTCTGTTCACGCTTAATCTATATCATTAATACATGAATATATACAACATACCAGTGATAATTAATACTTAATATAGGTATAATAAATTTATAAATATTATATAACATATAATAACAATATTCATATTATCCAAGAACTATTGAAACAACTATAGCATTTTTTGGCGCTTAACGCTTTAATTTTTAATAATCTATAAAAATTGTAAAAACAATTTAGTACATTTATAAAAGCCTTGTTTTTAAATGTTTATATATATATATATATATATATATATATATATATATATATATATATATATATATATATATATATATATATACACATACATGTCCAGCTAAAACAAAAGGAATATGTTACATATAGACACAAATTATTACAAAGGGACAGAGACCTCTGTAATTTGCCAACTTGGGGCGTCCGCGTCCACCATATTGGATTTAGAACAATTATATTAGATATACTATATTGCATTGTCACAGGACTTGGCTACCAAATTTAAGATTTGTCTCGGACAGTGAAAGACCTAATAAAAGCATTATAAAAAGCAGATTTTTTATATTTTTTTAAAACATTTCGATGACTATGTGTATTTTTTTGCAGAGATTTTAATTACAAGCTTAAGTCGTTGATTAAGCTAATTTTTTCAAGCATTTATTCAGGCTAGAATGAATTTTTAAACTTATTATTATTAAGATTAAAGCATCGGTTAGCAAAATTCAATTTGGCCAGCAAATTACATAGTCATGTAAACTACCCCTAAATGAAGGTACTTTTAGTCAACTTCCGGTAGCGAGTTTACTGTTACTACCAATGGTTATATATGTATTTTGAGCTCAGTTAGTTAAATAGTTTCGGCGGTAGTAACAATGAACTGAAATATGTCGAAGAGTTAACTACCCTAAATGAGGGTGCTTCTGTGTCAACTTCTGGTAGCAAGTTAACAGTTATTAGTAATGATGATATCCATATGTAGGTATATAGCTTTTTCAGATTCATAGTTTTTCTGATAGCACTAACAAATGAAAAAGCCAAGAGTAAACTACCCTCGAATAACTTTGATAGCAGAAAGACATCATTAGGATGCAAAATATAAAATATCGAAGACATCCTTAAACATTAAAGGGTTGGTCAGCAAGATTTAATTTGGTCATCAAATTATATTATTATATAAACTACCTGTAAATAGGGGTACATTTTTAAATCAGCTTCTGCGGTAGTAGGCTTCTTGTTCCCAGAAATTGTTATATATGTATTTTGAGTTCAGACTGTTAAATAGTTTTGGCGGTAGTAGCAATAAACTGAAATATGTCAAGAGTAAACTACCCCTAAATGAGGGTGTTTGTCTGTTGACTTCTGGTAGCGAGTTAATTGTTCAAACTACTAGTATGTGTATTTTAACCTTAATTGGTTTCATAGTTCTTCCGGTAGCAATGACAAACTGAAATATGGCAAGAATAAACTACCCCTAAATGTGAGTATTTTTAAGTCAACTTCTGGTAGCGAGTGTATTGTTCATAAAAGTGATTGTGTATGTATTTTAATATTAATCGGTTGGCTAGTTCCCCCGGTAACAGCGATTAACTCAAATATGCCAAGAGTAACCTACCCCTAAATGGCGGTGTTTTTCAGTTAACTTCTGGTAGCGAGTTTATTGTTTATTGTTGATAGTAGTGATCATAGTGATTTTATATATATATATATATATATATATATATATATATATATATATATATATATATATATATTTGAACCCTAATCAGTTGCATAGTTCTCTCGGTAGCAGTGATAATTCAAATATGGCAAGAGTAAACTACCCCTAAATGGGGATATTTTTCAGCCAACTTGTGGTAGTTAGTTTATTGTTTCTAGAAATGGTTATACACGTATTTTGACCTAAATTAGTTAAATAGTTTCGGCGGTTGTGTCAATAAACTGAAATATGTCAACTTCTGGTAGTGAGCTGGTAGTTACTAGTAATGTTTATATGTAAATGTATAGTTTTATCAGAAAAAAGCCAAGAGTAAACTACCCTTAAATAGAAAGATTTTTTTCAAACTTTAGTAGCAAGCAGAGCTTATCATTAGGTTGCAGAATTTTAAATATCAAATAATTCCTCAAAGATTAAAGCGTCAGTCAGCAAGAATCAATTTGGACAGCAAATTACATCCCCCCTTAAAAAATAAAGTTTTTATCATTAAGGGCTACAATAAACAGTTTATTTAAAACAATTACGTTAATATATTTTATAAACAACATATTTTTCTAATAAAGTAGGTAAATAAATAAGAAGAATTCGTATTTTTCTGTACCTAAACTATTTACTACAACGTGCATTGAAATATACATTTAGAAAAAGATGATGTTACGCGATTTGGGATTGAAGTTACAAGGTAACCTTAAGTTTTACAGATCTTGGGCTACCATAGCAACCAGGAATTTCAACGACGCAAAAATACATTAACTCATACTGTGTAATCATTACTATGTTGAACAGGATAATAGTAAAGAAATGTGAGGGCAAAAATTATCAGTATCGTGAAAAAGATGAAATCAATTTAACATTTCAAAGACGTTTATTTTGAAAACTTGATAACGAAAAAATGGGGGTCGTACCTCAACAAAATTTAGTGACAAAAAATGTACGCCACTGACTGCAATATAATTTTTATATTATTTTGAGATAAATAAACTAAAAATACAAGTTTTTTGTCTCTTGAAATTTCTCCATATCTTGAATCGTTTACACGATAAAAAATAAACACCTTTTTATGGCATGTCCATTTTCATACAGAAAATCACAAACACGAACAATAATTTTTGTTGAGGTGTCCCCCCTAATGCCAATGGACTTAACAATCTTTATCTAATTAGGGTCAAATCAGCCCATTATTACTACAAACAACGCTGCCAAATTGCAAAACAATCGGTGAGGAGATATTTGAGTTATTGGTAAAAAATCGTTATTTTACAAAAAAATGTAACACTTTGTATCTTGGAAACAACGCATTTTAGCACCTATGTTTATGGGAACTTTTTTTCATAAAATTACCTGGGAAATCAACCTCTCAAATATTGCCCCGTCTTTTTTAAACACCCTGTGTGTATATATATATATATTATATATATATATATATATATATATATATATATATATATATAATCTTATAATCTCATTTTGAATTTTTGGTGAAGTGTAGACTGCATTTTTTCGACATGTATCCAAATGATTCTTTAGCTTCACATCACCACAGCAAATTCTCAAATTTAAAAGGTCAAAGAAAACCCCCTCATCTCCTTCCTTTCCTCTAAGTGGCAAATCATGAGTTCCACAAAATATGTTACAAGAAATAATTGATGACAATATTTGTTTGTTTTCTTCAATCATCTTCTGGTGACCACTTTGCAACTGTACATCAACTGGAACATTTTCAAGGAACGCTTTTGCAGCAGCTGTTGAAGTTTTGTGGTAGTGACTGGCGACGTGTTTTCTACCATCTTCATGTATATCTTTAAACTTCACGTATGACCTTACTATGTGAATGACCCCAAAACTCCTTTAACTGTAGCAATACTAGGAGGAAAAAGAACACAGTGCATACATAGAGCACCTTTCAAACGACTTGAGTACACCAACCAAGGAATATATTGATCTAACCAGCGGCGGTTAAATTTTCTTTCCAAATGGCTGGCATCAGAACCAAAATCGTAATTTGATGGTGGAACCCAGGGATTTGTAAGCAAATCCTTCCTTTTTTCTGATGGCAACTTAAGGGCATGACCAACATAACGACCAATGTCATTTTCATGGTAGCCATCGTATTCCTTAATCATTTTAGATGTTCCAGGAACAGCTACGTGTAGAGGTGAAGGATTACTAGACCCTTGTTTCATAATAGACACAGAATTCGATGGTTCGGTCACTTTAGTTCCATCTTCATCACCATCACTGCTTCCACTTCCAGTACTGTCATTTTGATCCTTTTCCCGTTTGAGAGGTTTTCTGCCTGAAAATAATAGAAATTGACATAATTCAAATTTCAATAAAGCAGGCTTATCCGTTAGTTGAAGACAATACGAAATTCACTGTTTTAACCTATATCAATAAATCCAGCAATAGATTGAAATCGTTTTTATCAAATTTTAATTTAAATATTGCGTTCAGAACAAACAATAATCTCTGTAAATACATTAAGAACAATAAAGCAAGGAGTTTGAAAGAAAATAAATCAGGTGTCTATCAACTAAATTGCGGCAGTTGCGATAAATTTTATATCGGAAAAACTTTTTAAACTCTTATTTCAGAGCACAAAAGAAGTTTTGATTTGGATAATGGTATTTCACATTACGCGACTCATTTAAGAAATGAAAATCATAATTTTGATAAAGTGTAAATCTCATTTTGAAGTAATTTTCATTATATTATATGATAAATTTAATTTAAAATTTTATTTTCTACATAAATTGAGAAATTACTTAACTTACCTTTTTGAAACCAGTTTCTTATATCCATTTAGGCAGCCTCAGTGTTCTCCAAACGTAAATAAGAAGGTAAACTAATAAACTATAATAATTGGTTGTTTAAAAAAATACTTAGTGGTAAACACCAACAGTTCAACTAACATACAAATAACTGATCAAATAGCGGCGGGCAGGTCAGTTTATATAGTGATGCGGACATGCGGAACTCTCTAGATCGAAGTGGAAGGCGGAGACCTTTCTAGATTTCCTTTTCTCTCATTGGCAGCCGCCTGTAGACTCTAGCGATCTCTCAGTCTTTCTCGAATCCCACTAACTGGCTGACAGATTTCGCTACCAGTCGCTAGCTATGGCTCTAGATCGGTGTACAGCTTTGCGAGATGTACCATAATTATCCTATTTGTTTGTGGTATTATTTTTTTATAAGGATTTATTTTTTGGCTTCCAGGCTTCGGGGGGGTGTATGGAGTCGCTGGGTACGCCCTTGTACAGGTTCATTCCTATTTTATATAAGCAATAGAATCATCCAAGAAATAAAAAATAAAAAATTAATGTACATATTTGATCTGTCTTGTAAATTTCATGGTGTCATTGCTGTTTATAATTTTCTTCGGTATAAAGTTATAGAGAATAGACATCCAGTATACTCTGCTGATTTTTTTCTAAAAATTATAATTATGTTTAAACCAATGCTGTTCATCTGATTTGTTGTTTCTGTAAGTCACCAAGTTTGTTAAATTTATTTCTATGTTAATTTAGAATCTTGAAAGTATAAACAAACCTTAAAATTGTCTATGGGACAATTGTTAAAATTATTATCTATTGCATAGAAATGCATGCAAAAAAGTTCTTTGTTTATCTCTAAGAATAGGATTTAATAAAATGTTCAATCTACACTATACAGGGTTCGTAAATAGTATGTAAAGGCACCTTGTATTTCCTAAGATACTCGTTATTCAAAAAAATGTTGTCAAAAGTTTTTTAATGTATTTTTTTGCTACAAACTGGCGATATTCAATTTTTCTTAGTGTAAACAACTTCGTGCTACGTCAACTAAATCTTTTTTTTTAATGGCAATGATTTCTTTGGATTTTCGGAAAGAACAACTCTTTCTTGATACGGCACTATACAAATTTAATCGGTTTCATCAGAAAAAATATTGAGAAAAAATTAAGGTTAATATGCGATGAGCACACACGTGATTTTTAAAAACTGTTTTCAGAAACACACTGTATTCTTAAGCAACAAGATAAATGTTGTGGAATCAACTCTCCTAAAAGTTACAGGACCTCGAGTGAATAGGTGTGCTGGGCGAGACAGGACATACAGAACCAAATCCGGCAAAAAGAGCTTACCTTTAAATAATGTTATCCCACGTCTAGCACGCCTATTTGCTCCAGGTCCCTCAACTTGTTTGAGGGTTGAAGGGACAACATCTTTCTTGTAGTTTATGCTCTACCAAACAGGCATGAACGACCTGACCGGACTTGAATTGACCTAATCTGACCCCTGACCAAAAAATGTATGAGAATACCAAAGAAAGCACAATCAATTTAAAAAAAAGTCTGGAGGCAACAAGTGCATTATGGTGGTCCATTTTCATAATGTTTTTAATGGCAAATATGTGTTTTTTTAAAGAAAGCAGGCATCAAATTTGGTTACCAGAATAACCTATATAGTAGAAACAATGTGCCATTTTTCATCAAAATAACTTTATTGTTTGAAAATGTACAAAAATATTCAAAAGTAAACTTAGTGTTCCTGTAAAACTGGTTTCTTGGTCAGCCTTATAGGTTAATAAATAGCAAATTCAGCTATTCAAATTTGATGCATTTAATGAAAATTCGCTACCATAACGCACTTGCTGCATCCCGAATTTCTTTTCTTACAAAACATGCATTATATTTGGATGGGAAATCCAAAATGCAATAACATAAGGCGGTTCGATTTAAAAAAAAAAGAAGAAAATTTATATCACCAATGACTTATGGGCCACCTGTGATTGTAGAAATAATTTTTTAAGATATAGCTCAAGACACCCTATAATTAATGTGTACAATTTTTGTTCGTATCTTGTATAATAACGGATATATTGACCTTTATTGTTTTTTACGAAAATTCGACAAAAATTATATACCATTAAACAATAAACTCTATAGCTAAAACTACTGCCAAAGCATCAGAGAAAGGGTCTATTTGAAATTAATTTTCTGGAAATATTTTAGTAAAATGAAGGACAATGACGATTGAAGCTAAGACTTCAAGGTTTGTAAAACATTCTTCTTGAGACATTTTCTTTCCATAGCCCGTATTAGTTTTAGGTTCTTTGCCTAAATGTTGTTAATTTTGACATTTTAAATCGCGACTTTGACGTTTAGAGGAAAACCCCAATTTATGTTTCTTTAAGTGCGTATAACTTTTTTGTCTTTTAACTTACAGAGCTAAATTTTGGTACACAATTTACTTATAATGATATAAACCCGCGTACCAAATTTGTTTGCCTTTACTTTGTTATTTCCGGAGATATGAATTTTTTTCGAAAGAAAACAACATTTTCTGGGAAAACCTGGGACGATTTTTCTGGCTAATGAAATTATCCAAGCCACTTGCAAAAGGCAGGTATTCATCAAATTTAATTAAAATCGGCCCATTATTTTTTCGGTGTGATATATATATATATATATATATATATATATATATATATATATATATATATATATATATATATATATATATACATATAAAAATTGAAACTGGCCCCGGATATGTGTTCTAGGTGGCCTAATTAGCCCTCATTTGAAGAAATTTCTTCAAAATTCAAAAATCGGGATCTCCTCATCACCTCATCAGTAATTTCTTTAAAAGAAAATTCACTAAAACAAATAAAAAACATTTTTAGTTTAGATATACCCAATATAAATTTTCTAGCTTCACTGAAAATTATTGAGTTTTGGGCATTAATAATAATAATAATAGAATTTATTCACAATCCCTTAACACAGCAAAGGATATTCACCATATCAAACAAAAATGAACAAGTCGAAGAAGCATAAACACATGTAGAGAAACAACAGATTTTCTAGTATTTAACTGTATAACAATAATAGGTATAGTAAATAACCAAAACTAAAATGCAACATATATACATACCCATATATACCCACAAACAAGTAATAAAACCCCAGGGAAACAAATTTAATTATTGAAAAACTATTTAAGAGAATAAGGTTCAGTGGCAATTAAATGGTTCATTAGCTTTTTCTTTAATGCTTTACAACTAACTCCATTGCGAATATGATCAGGTAATTTATTATAAACACTCTCGTCCCTCTAGTTATGATCAAATTTATACTCTTGGGTCAACTATTCTTAAAATTATGTAAGGCTATCTCATAGATAAAAACTGCTATGACCGTAAGTTAAGTTTACCAAAATTTCCTCTACAGGATTTCCCTGGAGTCATATTCAACATTGTCCTAATTGATATTTTTTGTTTGATAAAGATTCTGTCAAGATCAAGACTACTACCTCAAATTATGATACCAAACCTAAGTAACGATTCAAAGTGTGCAGATATACCATCTTTAAATTTTCAAGTGTTAAATATGTGTTCAAAATCCATAATGTGTAGCACACTGCTCAATTTTTTACCCAATTCTGTAATGTTTTGATCAACTCAGATGTTGATCTATGGGAACACCCAAGAATTTGGTGTACTCAGTAAAATATGTTGGATGTCCTTCTACATCTATCCCATCAGCAACACCGATACGAGAATATTTAGTCTTCAGCTCATTTATTACTAAGGCGTTAAACCACTATTTCATGTGAAAATGGCTTGGTGGATGTTTTCACAAATACTATTTATATTTTTTAGCTTTAACATCATCAGCATAACTAACAACGTGATCGGAAGGATCCATAATACTAGCTAAGTTTAACAAAAATTCCTCTACAGGATTCCCCTTGGATTCATAAAATAGGTCCCAAGATGCTACCTTGAGGTATTCCCACATAACAGAAACAGGGTCTGACAAATGTTAATGTGTTTTTTCAATTTTACAATTTGAGTACTTGTCTCAAAAGGAGCCAGAACACAAGATTAAAATATTTTTTTTATAATAGAGAGATATCGATGGTAACACTTTCCGGTATTAGTACCTCTGAAATCGATCTTCAAAGTCTGTTTAAATTTAAAGTATTAATTTTAGTAATATGCTGTAAAATTCTTATGAAAATTGACCACAATAATGTACTTGCTGAGTCGCGAAATTTCTTTTGTTTAGTCTATTTCACCCTCAAAGCTGAATTTATTTTAGCACAACTATCATCAGATGTAACACAGAAATATAATTTGAGGATATGTCACACTTTGGTCTTAGGTTATAAAAATATTGTATGTGACATAATATGTATACATATATGACTATGTACTTCTTTTTCACTAAAAACTCATTTATATATTAAGGATGTTAAATCTAAAGCTATATATTTTAACTGTTAGTTCGTTGTTATACACATAAATTTTAGCTGCTTAAAAACAATGAACTTACCCTATGCAATTTGTTTTTATACTATTTCAATCCAATTTTTAACTAATGTAAAGCTAATTTCAATTACCTATTGATTTTAGAAGAATAAGTACCTATTTGTGGTTTAAACTGTTGTTGCCATATTTATTCTAATGTTGAATTGTGCCATTATTTTTTGTTATGTTGTAAATGTTCTTGTTTTATTATTTTATTACCACAAAGTATTTTCAATGTAATCAATGTAATGAGTAAACATGTAAACATACATATCATAGCTATGTTAATATAAACCTTATAGTATCTATGTGTGTCTTTTAGTGTCCTATTAAAATAGAATTTGAAAAAATTAAAAAATGACAAATTTTCAATTAGGACCTGTTCGGTAAATAAGGTCCAGTGGCATCACAATAACTCTGGTGGTGTCTGTTATGTGTTTTGATATCAAACAGGATCTGCTTGCCATATTTGTAATCTTTATAAAATGACAATGTTGAATTAAATTTTACTATACAAATACAGCTATGGGTGAAACAAAGGATTGGGTGTTTTATAGGTAGTCCAGGCCGTAAGATTTGAAAGTTATTTCAATTTTGACAGGCCTACATAAAAGATGTTTCAAAATGTGGAACATTTATGAATGTAATCAAAGAGGCTGTGATTTCATTATGTCACAGCTGGAAGCTTTGCCTTGAATGCTTGCAGAAGGAAATGTTCAAAATAACTCATTTCATATCATCCATATTTATTTCACTAAAAATATAAAATATTTAACAATAAACAACAAGTTAAACATAAATCACAGATGATAATTTAATTTAAAATTGAGTATTTAATTAATTTATGTTGCTAATGGGTTGTTCACAAAATTTAATCATTACCACATTGGTTTATCTTACATATTTTAAAATTTTTATTGATTTTTTAAATGCTTTATATTGTTGAAATTGCTTAGCACTGTAGTACTGATTCAATTTTTTTTATAATTTTGTACAGGTTAGTATAATAAAACGCAACAAATAAATGTCCGAAATCATACAATTAAATGGCAGCTGAAATGAATCAAAGATTTTTAAACACAAAACGAGCCTTAAAATTTTAACCAAATGTAATTGATTCAAAAACCACTTTTGAAGCGTTTAATTAGTAGGTATCGATTTAATTTTGTGACTCAATTTTCAAACTAGATAAACACATTTCGAACATAATGAATACTACAGAAGACATGCAGGTCGAGTTATAGATTTCTGAAACAGAAAAAGAAACATGCCAACATCAATAGGTGTTTAATTATAAGGAGAAAAAATATAACATGCAAAGTTACAAAATAAATTATTTAATAAAGAACATGTGTAATTTGAAATCTGGGAATTTCGCTAAACTAAAATTATAATTTATATATAACAGTGTCTGTAAGAAAGAATTTTACATATTTAGTAAAATTAATAAACAAAACTACATTAATTATACAGTGAAATGGTTCTACATCGGGATCTTGGTCTTTATTAAAGACAAAAATCCATTAATCATGGAAAGTTTCAGCAGCCTTGGTGATCCAGTATTAAAAATGTGTCTGTCTGAAGTCACGAGACATGATTCCCGGTAGAAGTCTCATTTCACTCTTTCAGTAAAATTAACATCAACCAAGGTTGTGGTTCTATTTAAACAAGTTGAAGGTCTGCACGTTCCGCCATTTGCATGGGGCATAAAGCCGCCGGTCTCATGCGATGTTGGACACGTTAAAGATCTCTTCCTTTCTGTAAGTAGTTCCGCCACATTTGTATGATGGTGAGTGTAGCGGTTATGTTTTATTCATTACCGTAACTCCCTTACTGACATAACGAGAGCCTCAAAGGAAGCTTAAATAGAAAAGGTGACTTTATTTTTGAAGAGCAATTCCAGTTTTGTTTTTGAAAAGATTTATTGAAAATTCGCTATTGATATTTACCATCGTAGTGCCCTCACTGCATTTCCTTTATATACGTTAAATTAAAATATCAACAGACGGAATATTGGCTTTAAGGAAAAGGATCGTTATTTATTACAATTTCCTACTAAGATGTTTGTAAATTGGAAATATTAACAAAGATGCCGAAAGTCATAAAGTCAGAAATTTATGAGACAGGTTGACAACTGAAACAAAGGCCAACAAAGAAAGCGATATCGTTAAGCAATAAAGTATATGTGACAGATACTGGTCGCATAACCGTTGGAACTGCGAAGCTCCGAGTTGGGCCTGCGGAAACTGGTGCGAAACACATGCATCTCTGCATCTCTCTCATGCACATGGAGGTTGATGGGTAACTAAGGACAGATAATAACGCCCGCAAAGACGTCGATGCACTGAACAAACCCAGCCGGCTACTTAAGCGCCTGAAATGCCAGGATAGAGGCGGTCTGCTGATAGACATTACTGAAGCAAGATCTGCGCTACGTCCGCATTCAGTAGAGGAGAGTTTTTTATCAGGCAATGTAGTAAAACGTGACTTCCGCAAGCAAAGTAAACGCCTAGTGTAATTATCGTGCAAGTGCTGCAAATAGTTTCAGTTTGGTTTAGTTTTGTAACATCCCGTTTTAAAGAAAATCAGATTGAATAGTGAGTCTTTAATGAACCTCTTAAAGCAGTGACAAGTGGTTGACGGCATTTCCAAGTGAATACTTTCAAGTAAACAGTTTCGAGTTTTCACTTTCAGTCTCAGTTTCAAGTTTGCCTTTCTCTCCGATTTTTCCGTATACGTTCAAACATACCTTTATCTCAGTATTTGCCGTTAAAATACAGTTTTACCGTTCCGTTTCAAGTACATCAAGTTTCAACCCCAGTGTCTACCTAGCCTCTTGATTGTACATTGCACGTACACTGTCTTCACATCTGCAAGCCTTTTCTACCAGTTGCTGACTCCTCTCCTGGGGAAAATTAAGCGCCTATGGTAAGCGCTAAGTACCGATGTTACCTTGTGCAGTTTCCACATTCCGTCTGCAGGAAAATTAATACCTATGGGACCTCAGGTGTAAGTCCAGGCCAGCTGTTAAATCTTTGGAAGTCCGAGCGCACTACATGTAAGTCATTTCCAACTTTGTGAGTGATCTTTAAGACTAGACAGACAATATTCCTACATCATTTAAATTTCTCATTAAATTGCAGCATAAATTTTAACTCAGTCAAAATTAAAATCTTAGTCAGTGAGATTGTTCGATATATAAATGTATCTTGTATTTTCTTTTGGTATCTTGTCAAATATGTAAATTAAGAATATTACTGTGATATTTATTTAATTAACTTTGCTCGCGAATTTTTCAAACTTTCAAATGTTTTAGAGTACAAAAAGTAACTTGTAACCTTTCATTTAAACAATAGTAAGCAATTACTTAATTTTACAATATCTGAATTTTTCTCACAAGCTTTTTAAGTAAACAAAACATTCTCTGGCCAGAACAATTAAGTAGAAATTTACCTAACAAATTAAAATTGAGAGCATTGGTAGAATTAATAGAAAAACCTTTAACTTTGCATTTGATATTTATTTTGATTGTTGGTAATGTACAACTTATTTGATTTACCAGGAGTCTTTATTTAAATAACTCCCATTATTAATTTATGTCAATAAATTTAAATATTTGTTTTTAATATCTGTTTTGATTGAATAACAAATTTCTCATTTAACCTTTCTCAATTCTGGTGGTGCTATAGCTGGAAATTCTTCATATATATATATATATATATATATATATATATATATATATATATATATATATATATATATATATATATAATCTAGATCTCTTCAAACTAACTGATTAACTTAGTGCCGGTGTTTTGACTCGAAGATCTCATAAATCTAGGACTTTGGTCAGAACAAGATTAAATCTGAGTAAGTATTTGATTATCTTTTCATCTTCAAACCAAACAGTGTGTTCTTTATCTTATAAAATAATAAATCTGAGAGATAAGTGCAAATAGGTTAGGGTTTGGGAGGTGATGATGACCTCACTATTGACCGGATTTAGATCCAGTTGAAATCTGTCACGAGATATCAATCGCGGACAACCATCAAATAAATACACTCGGGTTTTTAGCCATAAATTGGCACATGAGGTGAAACTGATCCCTGACGTCAGTGGTTGGTCAGAGGAACAAAATACGTATTTTACATTTTTTTTTAATGGAGTACCTTGTGTATTATTAGTTTTTTGTAAGGTGCTACTTTTCTTGATTGTTTTAATATATACGTGGCATATATTTGCTTCAGTCCTTCCAAGCTTATAGAATTTTTGATTTAGGAATTTGATCTAAATCAAGCAACCGCTGACCGCCGGTCAGTCTAACGCATGCTGTGTGCTTTGCAAAGACCACAAGCTTTATGAATTATTTGTTTAATGTACTAAAATGCTGTATATATTTGCTTCAAAACAAGCTCATACTTGTTCAATAAAGCGATAAATAAAACACGTTCATTTGAATGATCAGCATAACACAGAGCTATTTACTGGTTTTCTATTCCTCTGTAAGATTAACACAGTATAACAGAAAATTGGTAGGTGGAGCCACGTGTCAATTTTTAAATTTTATTTATTATTAACACTCCCACTTATAATTAAAAATAAAATCTACATACTAGTTATGCCTAGCAACCTTAGCAATTCATTATGTTTCTCAGAACCTATACTTTTTGTTAATACATCTATAGGCAAATACTCTTTTATAAATTTATTTAAATTCATTCTCGTACAAAATGATATCATACATCAATGTGTTTACTCCCCTTGTGATAAACTGGATTAACTGAAAAAATTATTGCACTTTGATTGTCATTAAACAAAGTGATAAAAGTTACGTCTCCAGTTAATTCAGTCAATAAACTCTTAAGATATAAAGCTTCCTTGACAGGGTCAGATATTGACATGAATTCTGCCTCAGTATTTGACAAAGCTACTGTCTACTGCTTGAAACTTTCCCATAAGATTTACAAAAGCACAAAGTTTAAATGTAGACCCCATATAAGATCTACTTGTATTACTAGCTCAATCGGCATCTATAAAATCTTGTAATTCCAAGTTATCTCATGAAAAACAAAAATTCACTGTTTCTTTTAGATATCTTGAAATACATTTCCAGTAACTCATTGTACATATTATTGAATTGCCAAAAAGCTCACACTGGCCAAGTTTTCCATTAAAGTTTTGCGTTTTCTTCTGTGGTGGGTTTTTGTATTTTCAGAAATAACAAAGATATTGTAACCAGGTTACTCCTGTATAACATATGGTATGTGCCAAAGTACAGATCTATGGATTGAGAGAGTAAAAGTTGTGGCTATTTTAAAAACAAACAATTTGGTTACACTGGGCGTGAAAAAAACTGCACAAGACAGGGATATTATATATGTGGTTGACGAGGTCTGCGTTACAGACAAGGAAAGGTTTTTTTTATGCAGATAGGTCCGGAAGTACCAAGAGAAGATATTGAAAATTTTGTGTTTTTTATTCTATGGACATCGGAGTGACAATTTGAGGCTCAGGGTTGGTTGTTTTTAGATGGGGGTTCTGGAATGAATACAGATTGTGGACGAAATATTGCAAGTGTGTTAACAAGGTATTGGGTTTCTGCTTCAGCGCCTGTTGTTCTGCATTTGGCTTAAATATTTGCAGAGGATTTCTTTGAAATAGAACTCTCCTGGGATGTTTTCGCAACAACTTGGATTATGGAATTTGTGGTTTGAATGTGTTATATTGCTGTCTTGGATGTAACATTTCCGCCATTAAAAGTAAAACATTATGTCTTTATTTTTGCATTCACTCTCCTATGGTTCCTGGGACATAAAAAGAATAGGTATGAGGAATCTTGTTGCATATAAAAATTACGTATTTATATAGCGACTTTAAATATCTGCGTGTTCAGTTGTCGTTTGAATTTGGCGCCATGTGCATGTTATTAAAAGGTTAAATTGTTTCAGTGGAAAGGAGATAGCTTCACATATTTCAGGACATTTGACCTACTCACGTGTTCCCGTCGTTGTAGTAAGAATGTGTGTTTAAACAAGTGAATTATTCGTTCAGTTCAGGGAAGTGAAAAGTCATGAAATACGTACGGAACAGTGAAGTGGTCAATTAATGATTACGAGTGCAACTTCTTAATTTGGATTTTGTTTATTCCCGCTCCAGCACAGGAGGTTATGCCATGTAAATATCATAGATTGGCTGTCAAACATTTCCGACTGGAAGTTCGCATGCATTTAGATTGAATTAATCTCCACCTGTCAATCAAATTCCGCTCTGAAGTTTCGTTGAGTTTCCCGAAGAGGTTGGTAGCAACATTCTTATGAATTCATTTTCGTTTTCAATCAAGCCTTCTTCCTTCAGCTGTCGTGGAGCGTACACATGTCTCCTCTAGTTAATGTGCACACATTATCTTCTGGACACGGGTAGCCCTTAGTCTGTATTTCTGTGACCCACTATTGTGCTGGACTAAGGTAAGAAACGAACTAATTGAAACCCGCTTCAGCACTTGTAAATCACTTTCAGGGCTCTCCCTTTTCGATTGGGGGCGATGGCGCATGTTTCCAACTGGTCATTTTGTTGATGTCCCTTCTTATTTTGTCTCATCAGAATGAATACCTGTCCGGCGTCCGAGTGGACCACCTTCCTCAAGTAAACGAGGTTATCTCACTTTTGGAGTTTTCCAGGATGCCTTGGATTTCGATGGAATCCATTGTTCTGTAATGCACCGCACAGAGGAAAGACACACCTCATGCAGGCCAGATATAACATTTAATTTTAAATATTATTTCTTAAAAAAAAAAAATATTGACAAACCTAAATTTCCCTTTTTTTTGAACAGATCATGTGTTCATTTTATTTAATTTTCTAATGTAATAAGGTCGTCATTGATGTGTAATACATAGAACCCAGCTGCGTTTAAGATGTAACAGACGACATTTTTAGGGATTAGAACATAAAAAAACTCTTTAAAATTTAATTAACATTACTCCTCAAGTGTCAATTTTGGTTAACATGACTCATCGATTTTAATTAACCTTATTCTTCAAATATAATACCTATTTTTATTTATATATAACGAACTGTCAATTTTATCCATTCTATTAATTCTCCATATGTCAAAATGTACAGCTAATTAAATCACGATGGAGACAAACCAGTGTTTAATTTGTGTTGCTCAATACAATTTTCAGAGGTTTTGCTGATGTTTCCTGCTTTGCTTCAGCAGGGCATTAAGAGGTGATTCCAGCAAAAGTAGGTGGCGCTTAAAATCATCTCCATCATATTATAATTTTTTAAAATACCCACTACCCAACTGCTCTCCAACGAAAAGCTGTCGCAGTGTCACATATCTTAACTTGGAATAATAAATTGTGCATATATTATCTTTAAATAACATGACACATTAATTGCGCCCAACAGAGGGCTGATTTGTACTTTGTTTGCACATCTTGAGAACTTAAAGTAAAATTGTAATTTCACTAAATAACCATAAAATTGAGACGATATTTTTCATGCACTCTCAAAATGCACTGAGCAACGTAAATTGAATTTCTACTCATAAAATTTTATCTTTTCTGCTTTGGGATCCGTTTCATTGTTTGTACCATGTACCTATGGTTTATTTGATTGTGTCACTGTCCTACGTACATTGACTGCTTCCTTATGTTGATTCTGACTACTTTTTAGACATGAAACAAATTTTTACTAAGTTCTGCCGCTGATTTATGATCTTTTTGTTTACAATAATTTGTTGAGTCAAAAATTTTAAGCACATTCACGCCCGGACTCGCTCGTAAATCTTTCGATTTTTTTTTGTTATATTTTTTACTATTGGATTCCGAACTTAGTAATTTATTTATATATTAATTTGTCGCTTGAAATGGAATCAGTGAAAATGAATCCAAATCATCTTTTAGTCAATGAACTTGACTATGAATTAATACTAAGATCATGTGTTTCACGTAATAAAGATGCAAATGAAAAGAGGAAAATTTGGCGTCGTCTGTTAGAAAAATATAGAGGTTTAGAGTTACAATTTCAAGATTCTGAATACAATGATGCTACTGAACGTACTGTTATTTCAGACACACTTGAATCTGTATGTACACTTGTTAATGATTTTGTGGCCACATCCATATCTGATAGTCAGTATAAGATACTTATGTCTCGTCTTTTCCATGTGACTAATAGAGTTAAACATTTTCGAGTTCCTGAACAAAACTTGCTAGATGATTCCCTCAATTTTAAAAATGAATCATATGCAACATGTTAGAAGCAGATTTACATGAAAAACTTAAAACTGTTGAAAGCAATCCTTTTCTGGAAAATTGCTCTCAAACTTCTTGCTCACACTCTATTCAACAAATAATTACTCCACCTGTAAATAAATCTGTTCCTGTTTACAAATGGAATTTGAAATTTGATAATAAGACTTTAGACGTACATAATTTTCTAATACATATTGATGAAATGTGCTTGTCCAGAAATGTTCAGAAGTCAGAACTTCTTAGTCACGCTTCAGATTTGTTGGATGGTAATGTTTTGTTGTCGTATCGAAGCATTCGATCCTCTATCAAAACTTGGGATGAATTAGTTGCCTTGTTAAAAGAGGAATTTTCACCAACAAATCAGATAATAAGATGTGGGAAGTCATTAAGGGTAGGTTTCAGGATAAATCTGAACCAATTCACATATACATTGCAATCATGAATTCAATGTTTCAAAAATTGAGTAGACCACCCATCTTATCAACTAGACTGAAAATCATTTGCAGTAATATGCTTCCTTGTTACGTTAATCAGTTGGCCTTTGTCGATGTTAATTCCCGTGAGGATTTAATAAAATATTGTAGGAAAATTCATGAGATTAATGACATTAAAAAACGTCAGAGTCAGTCTTTAGTCTCCGCAACATCCCGTTTCTCCAATATCTCATGCATCCAGCCATCCTCCTTTGCAATCTCAATCACACAGTTCTACACCGAGACAACTGGTGAAGTGTTTCAATTGCCAGCTGGAGAACCACACTCATCGTACTTGTTTAGCTCCAAAAAGGAAGTGTTGTTTTAAGTGTAGTGCTGCTACTGTAGCGACTTATGGTAGGTATTCAAAAAATGCCACAAGGAGGTCAGAATAATGGGGCAATTGCTGGCTACTCCTGCTAAGGTCCAGAGGACGTCCTTTAAAAACACCTCATCCCGAAATTTAAATTATAATACAAAAAATGTTTGTGTTTCTGATTTTGACAGAAAAACTTTCTCTAAAATTTCCCCAAATTGTTCTAAGTCTAAGTTTAATAAGTTAAAAATGGCAGTGTCACACATCTTAACTTGAAATAATAAATTGTGCATATATTATCTTTAAATAACGTGACACATTAATGGCGCGCAACGTGGGACGATGCCAACAACATAGTGCTTTCTCCAATCAGCCGTTGATACAAACTCATGAGAAGTCTAGAGTGCCTCTATCCCAAACTTGCTAAGCAAATCCATGCCTTGACTTCCCAAATCTGAAAAATTGGCCCCTGAATCAATCATCCCTACGATATCCTAATTATACAGCTTTAACGAAATATAAGGACGATTGTCAAAAGGATTTTCCACAAAGAGTGGAGACAAATTTTGAACATGGTGATTACTATATTTATACTGACTGTCCATTAAACTCAGAGTTTTATTGACTCTGCCTTTCACAATTCAACGTGATGCCTTATTTTCAGCGCTCGGTTGCCTGTTGACGCAAATTCAAAATGGGGAAGAAGTTGTCATTTCATATGCGAGTAGATCTCTTTCTAAGTCTGAAAAGAACTATCCAGCTGTTCAGTTAGAATGCCTTGCTGTGCTTTTTTCAATAGAAAAATTCAGGCCTTATATTGAAGGTACCCACTTCACAGTGATAACAGACTGTTATTCCCTCCTCTGGTTGAAGAGGCAACAAAAAATCACTGGGATGCTGGCTAGATGGTCTGTTAAGTTGCAGCAATATGATTTCGATCTCATTGATCGAAAGAGTCAGTTCCATGTAGTCCCCGATGCGTTATCTAGAATGCATGGATCTACTGAAGAGGTTTCAAGGGAAGCTGATTTTGCCGTCATCGACTCAGAACAGGTCGAGCGATGGTATACATCTTTGAAGTCAAACATTCTTGAGTGTCCAGAGAGGTATCCGTCTTGGAAAGTTGACGATGCCCTTGTCTATAAATACATATCACCCAAGGCTTATGTTCAAACGAACCAGAAGGAGTGGAAACTTCTAGTTCCCAAATACCTTCACAGAACAGTCATCACCCAGTTTCATGATACCTCTCTTGCGGCACATTTAGGCTATTTCAAAACAAGAAATAGAGTGTCTGAGGAATACTACTGGCCTGGGATGAGGACGGATATCTTAAAATATGCCAGGCAATGTAAGTCATGTCAATGCCAAAAGGCTCTCGCTACATCTAATATAGGTCTTATGGGGCAGGAGAAGAAAGCCTCCTATCCATGGCAAGTACTCCCAATAGACATCATGGGCCTATTTCCAAGATCTCGAAATGGTAATCGTTTTCTGGTCGTAGCTGCTGATTGGTTTTCTAAATTTGTAGTGTTGAGCTGTTGAGAGACGCGACTGCCAAAGCTGTCTCAGCTTTTATAGAGCAAGAACTCTTTCTCATGCACAGTGTACCTCAAATAATTGTGGTAGACAATGGGGTGCAGTTCACGGGCTCTGAGTTCAAAGGTCTGGCCGATCACTACAAAATTCAGAAGATCTGGTATGATGATCTTTATGTCCGAGAGTAAATCCAGCAGAAAAAATAAATAGGACTATTGGTACATCCATCAGATGCTTTATTGACGACAATAAACACGTTGACTAGGTAAAGAAATTTTAAAAATTGCACGCTATCCGATGTTCTGTTCATGAAGTAACTGGGTACACTCCTAACTTTCTCAATTTTGGTCGTGCAGTACCTATTTCTGGTCATTTTTACGGCAGGATTGAATCTACAAAGGATTTAGAGTTGGAGTCTGGTGACAGACATGCTTATGCTCAGGAGCTCATAAACTTTCCGGAACTATATAGACAGGTTCAAGATTGAATCGTGTGTACCTTCAAAATGCCAAACAGTATAAGCTGCAAAGCCGAGACGTTGTCTTCAATATTGGGAACCAAGTGTGGAAAAGAAACCACATTCTTTCGGACAAGAGTAAAAAAATTTCGGCTAAATTGGCCAGTAAATACATTTTGTGTAGAGTACGAGGTAAAAGATCTCGTCTTGTTTATGACTTGGACCATTTAAATGGATCTGATGCCGGTGCACGGCATGTTAGTGAGTTGAAGCCTTACTTGGGCTCCAACTCAATGTTTCCCTGGGATGACTCCTCGGAATTTATTACTTATCGACAGAATTGATTTTTGGATCACCTATCTAGGTGATTTGTTTATTTCACGATCATTGGTGAATTTTATTCGCATTCTGTTTGAGATAGTCTGATGGTATCAGAATTGTCTGCATCAAGCTTTGAAGTTATGGCCATTTGTAAATATATCATGCTCTAGAGTAGAATAAATTAATATTTAGATTAGGATTTTTTTTTGGACAGAACCACCAAGATTTTATTGTCGACGTAATAGGTTATTATATTAGTTAGAGAGGTCCCTCCCGAAATTGTCCTATCTCGATCATGACCTTCCTAATTATGTCTCCGCAAGGACGTGTTGTACGTCAAGGCTCTAACAATAAATACACTCGTCATTGTAAAAAAAATATTTTTTTTTGTACGGTTTTCATTAGGAAATTGCTAAAGAATTTTATTTCCTTTTTTTATGAGCATTAGAAAATTATTGGAAAACTTTTCAGGTTGGTAGGGGTTCGAGCCTGTGTTTTGGGGTGCTTTTCGGAAGGCACAGTCTCCTGAGACAGCTGTCTAGAATGAAATTTAAGTAAGCTAAGTCTAGCCACAACTCATCCAACGAGAATGTTTTACTGAAGTTGCTACCCCCAAAGACAGCAACTGTACAATTGAATTTACCAACATACCAGGATTGAACACTACTTTGAATGCTGTTCATCACCATCTCCTAGCTCTAGCTGAAATTCAAATTTCTCCCTCGGCAATGTCACTCCATATTCTGTGCCCTGGGTATGAATTCATAAGCGGCTTGTGAGAAAAGATATAAATAACTAAATAAATCTATATCAATGTCTGTATAGGACGCCCGCGTAATGTTATCGATATCTGAAAAATTTTCCATACTTCAGCTGTCGAGCGAATCTGAAATATGGATATAAATATATAAATAAATATCACCTTTATTAACTAAATTATAATTCTTATTGCAACCACCATCAGGAAAGGGCGAAGTCTAGCAGAGCTATTCACACTCAACCCCAACCGTCAGTGGAACCAGGGCACATTATATGCAACTGTGAATCTTCAGCAGAGAATTGATTTAGAGTGAACACGTTTATGAGGTGTAAACTTCTGTCTTGAGAGATTAAGGTGCTGCTCCAGGGTCATTCACAATTTTACGTGTAAAAGCTCCCAAATGTAGTCTTCTAGAGTTCATATTAAGACATCTGTCCTCTTGTATTTTATATGTAATTGGATCATGCTTTCTGACCCCATATGTTAAACCGTAGCAGTTTTCTTGTACCTTCTGCACTCTATCCTTATTAAATTAGGTTAGACAAGAACCATACATGAAATCACAAAAGTTGAAGTGGGACAAGACAAGAAGCTCGTTTAACAACTTACTCGCTTTATGGTCTAGTAAGAATCTGTTACAATATAGAAGCCTCAGGCTACACGTATGGTCCCAAGTATGAGCTTTAGATGATCTTCAAACCTTAAGTCACTATCAAAAATAGGTCCCAGATTCCTAGCTTTGTTCGTGAAAGGAATTAGAACATTGTCAATATAAATTTTAAAATTGTTTGCTGTTTTTATTTACAAAACACATGAGTTGAAATTTGTTTGGCTTTAACATTAAATTATGTTTCAAGGACTGATCTCGAACTGCTACTACATCTTCATTAATGTATTGACAAACTTGTAAGTAGTCTTTTTTTTTTTGAAAGTGATAATATAACTGAGTATTGCTCGCGTAGGCCTGTATTTTGCACCGACTCACTGAACTTAATATTTCAGAAGTATACAGTGTGTCCCAAACTGGATGGGAATGTAATGCTATCTCCGTTATTATTAGAGATAGGGAGACGGTTAAATTAGCAATATTTTGTAGAATTTCATGCTCGTTACAAATATGACTTGTATTTTACACAGCCTATCTTCGTTTTCGAGTTATTTTGAAAAAGAAAAACAAAATTTGTCGATTTCTTTTTTCTTCAATATCTAAGCAGGCGTTGATCTGACATGTCTAAGACTTGCACATTATCAAGACACTTTTTACAGAGTAATCTTTTTGTGCTATTCTCAACTTTGGATTGTGATTTGTTTTTGAACCACAGGTACCAACGCTTGTTTTTATTATGGCAGCCATATTGGATTTTTGCTCATGTGATAGCCTGTGAAAAGAGCTTTTCAATGATGTACAACCTGCTTGAGAAATCTTGTAATTGCACTGACAATTTTGAGAAAAACGGTTTTGAGGATAGTAGGCTATGAAATCCAATACCAGAAAACAAATGACAAAAAAAGGGTTTAAAAAGCAGTAGGTCATGGAGTCTAACAATAGACTTCTACTTTTAACATAATTTTCCGTAATGATTCACGATAAAAAAAAGGAACTTTGAGCAAACCAATGAATCGGCCCATTATTACAAATAATATTTTTCATTACAACATTATCCTAAAAAATTGTTATAATTTAATTAAATAGGTAAACCTAGTAAATAACTAAATTTACTAACAGAACTCAATAAAAAGCAGATTAATGATTTACGAAGACGCCTTTGAAAATTGTTTGATTTTGAAACGTAAGTCAGCTGAAAAACAACAGAAGAAAAGTTGATATGGATATAACACTATCGCGATAACTAAGAATACTGTCATTTTTAATTATCTGAACAATTTGAGGTGTATTTAACACGTTGCTTAAAATTTTGTACTAAATAGTTTGTTTATTTTAAATATTATTTAACAATATGTTCAGTAATGAAGAATATTTTGACATATTGGAATGTTATATTCGTTCTAACCGAAATCCTGAGGCAGCTGCAAATTCATATCAAAACAACTACCCAGAAAGACGACAACCAAACACCAAAATATTTCGCAGGATAGTGACCAATCTACGGTAGCTTCCACGCAAAGAAACTACCAATGCCTAGAAATGTAGAAAGAAAAGAAATAATGCTGTCTTACAGGTTTTAAACGAAAACCCTACGCAATCTGTTCGGTTTTATGGTGAACAAATTAAGGTTGCAAAAAGTACGGTACACTGTGTAGTAAAACAAAGTCATTACCATCCATACAAACCTACAAGGCTTAAATGTTGACGATTACCCTAAGCGACTTCAATTCTGCAGATGGTATCAAGGACAATGTCAGCAACATGAAAATTTTCATTTGAAAATAATATGGACTGATGAATCCAGATTTACAAATTGTGGTGTGTATAATCGCCATAATAGGCATTATTGGGCAAATGAAAATCCCATCTAAAGGAAGAAAAACGATTGCAAGACAGATTTTGTATTAATGTTTGGTGCGGCTTATTAGGTAAAAAACTGTTATTTTTATTTGTAGATTAGACAGTTAATTTTAACAGGTAACTTCATTGTTGGTCAGTTCTTTTTTGAAAATAATTTAACTGGGGAAGGTATATTAATCTATTGAGAAATGATATCTTACCAACAATTAGAACACTTTATGATAATTTAGACAAGATTTGGTACCAACAAGAAGGTTGTCCAGCTCACAATGCTAGGATCGTCAAAGAATTTTTGTACCAAAATTTTAATAATCGTGTCATTTGTAACAATAATCTGTTCTCTTGTTCTCCTAAACAGGTAATCCGATCATATTCAAATTTCACAGAGCAAGTGGTTTAGTCATTATGAGAACTAGTGCAATTGCACCCCTGCAAGGGTGTAAACTACCCCCACCCCTAACTTTTTTTATGATATTAATTTCTCAGGCCGTTAGATAAATAATACATTCATTTTTTGTCAAAGACCGATCTTTTTTCAATTTTTTTAAAAATTTGCTTACTCTTTTAGTTTTTGCGCAAAATAGCTTTTAAGTTGAAGTTTGATGGAGAAATATAATACTTCATAAAATGTTTATTCATTAACCATAGAAACAATAAGAAAAGTAAAATTAGTGTAAAGTTGAAATTGAAATAAGTTAAATCTAACTCATTAATTGTTCAATATGGCAACCATTCACTCTCATTAAAGCTTCTAGTCTACGTATAAAATTAAAACTTATAAGCTCTAAATTTTCGCTATTTCGCAGTGAGGCAACAGCTTCGTCACTTCTATCCCACAATTGCTCCTCGGTATTTATGTCCCCCTTGTAAACATCCGTCTTGATCTGCCCCCATAGTGAAAAGTCGCAAGGATTTAAATCTGGTGAATGTGCTGGCCAAGGAACAGGAGCAATGTGACCTCTGGTAATCCATTTATTGGGAAATTGCTCACTAAGGTAATCCCTCACAATGCGTCCAAAATGGAGTGGTGCACCGTCATGCATGTACCACATATCACGACATATTGCGATCGGCAAATCTACTGAAAATTCTGACCGAGTTTCTTGCAAGAAGTGTAAGTAGCCTTCCGCTGTTAGCCTATTAGGTAACCTTACGGGCCCAATTAAATTACAATCAATTATTCCTACACACATTAATTTTGAATTCTCGCTGAAAATGCCTTACATGAATTGCGTGAGGATTTTCGTCTGCATAATGGTGCTCATTATGAAAAGTTGTAACACCTCACCGCATGAAACATGCCTCATCTGTAAAAAGCACCCTTTTGTGAAATTTGGCATCTGGCCTTCTTTTCTGAGGCATAATGCTTGCAAATAAAAGGCGTGTGTCATGGTCACCAGGCAGCAGTTCTTGGAGAGGTTGTAAATGGTATGGGTGGAGTAGCCATTGCTTCAGTATACGATTGACTGCTGTTTTTGGAATTCCAATTTGGTGCTCCAACAGCCCCGTACTAATGCTGGGATTCTCACTTACGATATCCAATTCTTGCTCTTCTTCACGAAAATGGCGGAGGTTAGAATTACGCCCAGCATTAGGTCTGTGCACACTTAGCATTTTAGTCTCCCTTAGCTGTCTTTCGATAGATGCAAATGTGCCACGATCAGGAGTTTGCCTACTTGAAAATTTCTCCTTGTAGACTTGCACACTTTTGCTGAAGTTATGTTGGCATAAACCGAACACTAAAATCATATCTACTTGCTCAGAAAAACTATAAACATGAGCCATATTCCTAAAAATTACCTTATTAATTTGTCACTTTGGCAAATACTATTAATGCAATAATAAGCTGTAGTGTCAAAATACGCATATATCAAACTCATTTCCATAGTAACAGGATTTAATTATTTAGGTATCGTTTAATGCAACTATCAGTGGTTAGCTTAATACCATTTTGCGCAAAACTTAGAGAGTAAGCAAAATTTTATAAAAGCAACAAAAATTTTAAAAAAGATCAGTCTTTGAAAATAAATCAACATGTTATTTATCTAACCGCCAGAGAAATAAATGTGATAAAAAAAGGTTACAGTGGGGGTAGTTTACACCCTTGCAGGGGTGCAATTGCACTAGTTCTCATAACGACTAAACCACTTGCTCATTACAATATTTCTGTGAAATTTGAATACGAGTTTAAGAGGTAGGTAAAAAATAGAAAAAAAATTAATAACTTTGAAGCCCTCTGGCGGCTAAACAGTGCAACTTTGTATAGAGGTGAGTTGATCTTAATCGACCTAATTTTGGCTGAAAAATCTGTGGTGGGTCAGTTGTACCAATGTACAATGTCCAGAACACCCTGTATTATAAAAATCAAAGACCCCCAAAATGGATCCCTGAGGTATTCCAGAACTGAGATCTGTATAGGTGGAAAAACTGTTAACACAATTTGAATTTTTCTATCAGCCAAATATGATTCGCCCAGTAACCTTGATGACTCATCAAAACCATAATATCCAGGTTTGACACAGAGTATAATCGCTATATTATCATATCGATGTATAAACAAAACAACGCCTCGATCTACACATGTTGACCTCATGTTGATTTATGACTTAATACGATCCCTTATCTCAGCAGCGGCAATAGTAAAACTGATTACTTGGTGATAGGGTACTGACATTATTATCTATTATTTTCATCACAGAATATAGCTAGTAGAGGTTCCGACACAAATCCAGATATGTGATTATACAGCCTTTATTCTTGATCTTTTTCTGCCAACAAACTCTGAAAACTACAAAAAGTCTGGATGCAGCAAATGCGTTATGGTAGTGAATTTTCATAGAAATTATCTGGCACCAAATACGTTTTTTTAACTTTTCTTTCTTGTAGCATAGAAACATAAATTTTGGTATATAGTTTCCTTTTAATATCGTAAACTTACGTACCAAATTGGTTACCATAGCTTTTCTATTTTTTGAGGTAAAAACTTTTTCCGAAAGAAAACCCAAAATTTTCTCGGAAAACCTGGTTCGATTTTCCTGGCTAAAGAACTTATCCAAGCTAAATTAATATTAACATATAAAAATTTAAACGGTCCCCGGATGTGGGTTCCATGGGTCCTAGTTCGTGTTCTTTTGCAAAAATGTTTTCAAAATTAAAAAGTCAGGATCGTCCCATTAGTGAATTTTCTCTAAGAAAATTCACTAAAATACTAACATTGGCTCCCCTATTAAATTCTGATCATTTTCTCATCTCCGCAACATATACCCTACAAATAGATAACTTCTCACAAGGATACACTCGACAAATCTGACATTATAAATCCGTAGGTGAAAAAACTGTTATTAACCACAATTTGCATTTTTCTATCAGCCAAATATGATTTGACCATCCACCTTGATGACTCATCAAAACCATTATATCCAAGTCTAACACAGAGTATAATCATTATATTATATCAATGTATGAAAGATGTAAAAAACAAAACAGCCGTGATGCAACGTCCTTGACTTGTGTTGATCAGCAAGTGCAAGCTTAAGTACTTCAGGTGGATATCACTATTTTACCTGCGTTTGGAGATATTCGCACTTGTCGGTATGCTCCACCTGCACATGTTGACTTCATGTTGATTTATGATGTAATATGATCCGCCATTTCAGCAGCGGCAATAGTAAAATTGGTTACTTGGTGATAGTGTACTGACATTATTATCTATTATTTTGGTTCCAGATATAAGTGATCATACAGCCTTTAAACATGTCAATTTCAAATCAAAACCCTGACTCAATAAAGCTTACCAAATATAGATGTAGACTTATTGTCTGGCTTCACAAGTTTGTTTGCCCTTTTACGGGATGCCAAACAATGCCACAAAAAGTTGAAACCGGGTACTAGGGCTAACGATTTAATAATTCTTTGTTTGTTCCACACAGTTTGTGTGATTAGCACTTTGTGTCCATCACGACTATGGTGAGAATCTAGTTTCTAGTATGTACAGAGGGAGATCGAAAATAAACTAATAGAAACTGTTTTCAAAATATTATACAAGTCGTTCCAAATAAGATTTATAGCTGAAATACCACATAATAGATTATGAACTAAATAGTGTTTCCTAATAAATAACTGAGAATTTTTAGACACTTTTATTACATAACTTTTCATTTTATGTAGAGCTAAATGTGGATAAATAAATGATGACTATAGTTTTAGTGAATTCCAGAAAAAAAACTTGGTAAAGGTTATTTTAATATAATGATCACAATTAACAGCTTAAACTTTTGAAAGTCATTACCAAACAAAGTTTACTGTATATTTTTAAAATATAATGTAGCTAAATCTTACTCCCTTATTATTCACATTGTATATACAAAATTGTACTTTCAAGTTTAAGTCAGAATTATGTGGGGAATTTTTTGAACAGACTTAATTATTCATTCTTTATTTAATCAATAGACTAGTTTTCGGTGATGTATTTCAGTTTAAATGAAAACTCCTTGTAATGATGAGTTTAAATGAAAACTTCTTTGAATGATCATAGTGAAAATGTTGAAAAAAAAAAAAACGTAGTAAGATGAAAATGTTATAATTTTTATAACCGAATTCACGGCAATCTATAATAACCCAAGTAATATATTTGCTATTTCTACTTGCTAACTCTCCACATGCATGAATGAAGAACGTCCAAGGATTATCAAATCTTTTGTAGTTATTGTCCTGATGCAGAATGTCTAAATCTGAAAGAAACTGTTATGTTGTGGACTATTATGATATGTGACGGCAGAAACATCAGCTTCTGCTGCAAAAAATGTGGTCAAACCCATATTTCATTACTTCGTCCATTTTGTACTAGGATCAAATATGTTTCACCTCGAATTGCTTAATAAACCATGTTATTTACAATATGTTATTACTAAACAACTAAACGCCATATACACATGTAACAAATAGATCTGTGTTTATGCCACAAACTTCTCTAGAAAATCGGCCAGGAGGTTCTGATTGCTGACATATGTATGCTCTCTATTGCTGAACAGTCCTTTTTTTATTATCATTAATTGCTGCTGCATTTTTGGTCATTAGCACGATTTTCCCAGTCTTTTTTAAATGTTTGCAATTTACCAGACAAAGGCAACTGGACTGCCCAGGAATTGAATCCAGAACCCCTCGTTGACCAAGCCAACACCTAGCAACCTGAACCAAGAGGGCGTCCTAAACAGGCAGTAAACATACATTACAAAAAAGTAGAACATACATGAAAACCTCTTGTTTTTAAGTTATTTAAAATACTAATTGCTTCAGCTTAGACAGAATTAGGTAATATTAATTTTATGCATAAAAAAATTAACTTAACCTTTCAAACAGACTCTGAGTTAAAATATAAACACATAACAGTCAACATTGCTTTCTACTCACTAACATTTTGATTCTAAGCATCAGTTCACAAGCATGTTAGTAAGAATTCTATGTCTTTTGGCACAATACAATTAAAAAAATCACATTCGTATTCTTTATAAACATACAACATGGAAGAGACAATCACTATACTGCTATACTAAGAATAATTGTCCTATTTGCAAGTTTTTGTTTTATTGTGTAACTTGTTATATTAACAGGGACATCCAGATTATATAACAAAACAAAACAAAACAAAATAGTGTACATAATCTTTCAGCTGGTAGTATGTGAAATGGCATCAAATGTAGAGGATGCAATCATGGCAGTAGCAGCTTGTGTAATTTTGTCTAGGCGACGTGTTAAGTCTAAACGAAGATCTTGGGTACAGCCATCTTTAAAAGCTCGAGAAAAATATAGTGGTACAGCTCTTGTAACATGATCTTGCAATAGATGACATAGGCCCATTGACAGGAGACATTAAATGTGATGGTAGTTTTAAAAACTTCTTAAGGAAGACAAGTTCTAATTTTGAATACCTTATAAAGCAAATAAAATAGGCAGGAAGGACACAACATTTCGAGATGCAATACCAGTCAAATAAAGATTAGCTGTTGCGTTGAGATTTTTAGCAATGGAGATCCTACCAAAGCTTAAGCTATATATTCAAATTTTCTAAGCAGAGTATTTCGAATATTATGACAGAAGTTTATGACGCTCTTATTGACTCTTTGAGCGACAGAATCAACGTAAGTATACTTTTTACACCTTTTTATTCATTCAGTTTCAGATTGAAAGAAATTCATACATTATAAATTCATTAAGATTTGTGTAAATTTTAATTCATCCTCAATATTGTCTTCTGGACCTGTGTGTGATTGAGTGTCATCACGTAGATGTAGCGGAGGGAGTGGTGGATGGCCCAGGTGTAATTTGAGATAAGTCTTCCATCTCTGTTCGATAGAAAGTATTATTTATCTGATATTTTGCGTAGGCTATAATCGATGTGTATTTGAGATTCCGCAATGTGATCCCTACATATTCTGTTGGATAATAATAGTAATCATGATTTCTGATCAATGCATAACAGTAAACAGCTCAGAGTTACATACTGCAACATACTCTATGGTTAAGAAGGAATAGCTATAAGCACCAAGTCCAGTCGGTCGAATGGGCATGAAATATAAAAGAGGTTTTTTAAGTTTGATAAAATGAGGTTAATTTTTCTGTAGAGTTAATTATTAAATAAATAGTTTGCGTCCCTTTATTAAAAAGCGTGTTTCTTTAACAAGTAAAAACCTATTAGAGTGCCGACAGTGAAATTAAAACCATAAAACGGTAGGTTATTGGCCCGGAAAGGTGTTGCTAATAGGAGAAATACACGTAATTTCGGTCCGTGATCGGACAGATGTGAAGGCGAAGTCTCAAAATACCATAAAATAGTAAAACTGAACAGCTTGAAATTAAAAAAAACTGGCTGGGGCGGAAGATTTTCCACTATGGAAATTCCAAACAAATATCGTTTTCAAAGCCTACAGGCTTTACGACATTGTAAACACGTCAAGAACGTGGGAATCACAAGTGAGTGCTGAACAGAAAGCAGATTGGCAGCGGAAGAATGCATGTGCACAGAAGATAATAATCAGCACAATAAAGAAAAAGGTTATGTTACATATATTAAATTGCAAGACCTCCAAAGAAATGCATGTCAAATTAATAAGCATCTATGAGCAGGACACAGAAGTACAAAAGTGCAAGAATTTTTCAACTTTACATTCAATAAAAAGAAGGGCATGTCTTCAAACATCAGCAACTTACCAAATATGACTTTCAAATTAAACTCTCTAAATCAAAAAATAGATGACAATATGATAATTTCAAAAATACTCTGCACACTTCAAGAGGAATACAGACATTTTAACACTGCGTGAGAGTCAACAGGATCTACCGATAAAACTGTTGATTATTTGGCGAAGAAATAAAACATAGAACATCTGTTACAAGTGATGACAAAAATGTTGCTTTCAAAACATTGAGTCAAAGTTTCAACAGAATACAAAAACAAATATAAAAAGAACCTGTTTCATTTCCAAAAGCGAAAGACATCTGGCAAAATCGTGTTAAGAGAGATATAAGAGGCCATCTAAACTCAAGAATATACAGTGTGATATTTATAAAAAACAAATCATGAAGAGAAATACTGTTACTTTCGACACAAACTAAAACTCAATATTCAGGAACTAAGGTTGCATTTTTGAGCTGCTCTAATGTGACAGACAATAGAAATGAAGAATTCATGATGAATTGTGCATGAGGTTCACATGAATAATAAAATTTATATTGAGAAATATAAAGAAAAACAGTCTGTTATATCAGTAGCCAAAAGGTCACATTTAATGAATCAGAAGGGCTAGAGCAAATTGGAGGTGATACCTGTACGCGGACTGTTCTGTATGTACCAGAACTGTCTAGAAATCTTATGTCAGTTAAAGTCATTACAGATAACGACGGAGACGTTACAGTTACCAAGGAAAAGGTCGTTATTAGTAAAAACAATAAAGTTATTTTACAGGGTAAAAAGCAACATAATGGGCTGTATGTTGTTGACATTTTAAAAACTTCTAAATCATTATTAACAGTAAAAACTGACGATGCTTTACTACTACATAGAAAGATGGGTCTCTTGGCAACTTCAAGTATGAAAAACTATATGGTGTTGTAGAAGGTTTTAATGTAAGTAGAGATGATCTAGAAAACTTAGCTGAGAGTTGTGAAGTATGTATTCAAACTAAACAGACTAGATTCCCTTTTGTATCTGAAAGATTAAAAGCTACAAGATCTCTGCAGATTTCACCACCAACTTGGAACGGAATGATATATTTTGACATTGTTAGATGATTTTACTCATTTTGTAATGGTTTACTTGCTGGAGAGAAAAATGAAACCCGTGACTGTATAAAGTCATATGTAAATGAAATCGAATCGCTACATAATCTAAAACTTTCAAACATAAGATGCGATGGAGGAGGAGAATATTCAAGCACAAGATTCAAAGACTGATACAGGAATAAAGTTATTGTTTTGGATAATTCCATACCTTTCACACCACAACTTGATGGGAAAGCAGAATGACTTAATAGAAGCCTTCTTGAAAAATGTAGAGCTCTTCTATTTGATTCAAAAACCTCACATGAACTATGGCGCGAAGCAGTATTTACTGCTGCATATCTGCTGAATAGAAGTCCAACCAGATGTCACGAAGTGACTCCATATGAGACCTGGGTAGGTAGAAAACCAGTTCTTTCCAGGATACAGCTTTTTTGTTGTGAAGCTTATGCGAAAAATCTTGGTCTATTGAAGAAATTAGACTCTCGTCGAAATATTGTTGTTATCAGAGATGTCATATTCAGAAATGAAATATGCAAATAATGCAATAAGCATAATATGTTTGACTTGAAGAAACAAGCATATAATCTGAAGCAGGTGTCAGAAAAGTAGAAGACAGCGTAGGAAAATATGAAGATGTACAGGAAGAGGTTATAAGTAATCCGGACTTTGAAGAGGGCGATCAAAGACCACTAAGAACTAAGAAATTACCAAGCAGATATGACGATTTTGTAATGTTGACATATGATGAAGCTTTGTCAGGACCAGAAAGAGAGGACTGGGAAATAGCAATTGAAGAAGAGATAAGAAGTTTGGTAGAAAATGAAGTTTGGATGATTGTTGAAAGAAATGAGATACAAGTCGACAAAAAAGTTCTTACCAGTAAATGGGTATTAAGCCAGAAAGACAATGGCATGTTTAAGGCCAGACTTGTTGCTAAAAGCTGTCAACAAAGGGAGGGCATGACTATCAAGACACTTTTAGTCCAGTAATAAGCAGAGGAGGCTCTCTGAGAATTTTGCTAGCAATAGCACAAAATAAAAATCCAAAGCTTGTAACTTTTGACATAAAAACTGCATTCCTTTATGGTATGTTAGATGAAGAAGCCTATATGTATCCGCCAGAAGGCACACACATCAAAGAAATCTGCAAACTAAGAAAAGCACTTTATGGAATGAAACAAGCAACGACTAACGGAAGCTCTAACCTCAAAAGGACTTTACAGATTAAAAAGTGAACCTTGTTTGTTCAAAAATGAAGATGATACATTGTACCTTGGTATATATGTTGATGATGAAATTGTTGTAGGAGACAATCAGAAAATTGTAGAGAATCTTATGAAAGAACTAAGAAATGAATTTCAGATTACAGTAGAAAAAGACCTAAACAATTTTGTTGAGATATAAATTCAGAGAACCAGTGATTATATGCACTTGACACAAACAAGTTATATAATGCAACTGTTACAAGATTACAACATGACAAAAGCAACCCCAGCACAGAACCCTAGGACATTAGGAGAAGGTGAAAATACAGCAGACAACTCTGATTTCCCTTACAGAGAACTGTTAGGTAGTCTGTTGTACTTGTCTAACAAAACCAGACCAGATATTGCACATGTAGTAAATGTTTGTGCTAGAAATGCAGAGCAACCTACCAAATTTCATGTAATGAATCTGAAAATAATACTAAAATATCTGAAAGGTAGTATTGACAAGGGAATACTATATAAGCAAGATGTTCCAATAACTCAACTAAATGGTTGGTGTGATTCAGAGTACGCTGGCGATAAGGAAACCAGACGAACACAAGTGTATATATTGTTTTCTTTTGTGGCGGTCCAATCAACTGGGCAACGAGGAAACAACCCATCAAAGCACTGTCAACAACTGAAGCAGAGTTCATCTCAGCAGCAAGTGCACCAAAGATCTACTCTACTTGAAAAGTGTGATAGGAGAACTAGTGAGTGGAAAGTTCACAGTGGGGTTATGTGTAGATAATCAAAGTGCGATCAAATTAACAAAGAATGGTGCCATGAACACAAGGTCGAAACATTTTAATGTACGGTATCATTTTATTCATAAAAAGGTCAATAGTGGGCAACTGGAAATTGTATACTGTCCAAGTGATAATCAAATCACTGACATATTTACAAAGTCACTGTCTATTGTCAAATTACAGAATCTGGCAACAAAAATTCTATTTTACATAATAAGTACCCATGTTATTTTAAATTTTATTTGATTACTATTTGGTTTGATTGTTTGGTGATTTACAGATAAGTTCTATAACACTGGATAGAAATTAGGAGGTGTTGGATAATAATAGTAATCATAATTTATGTCCAATGCAGAACAGTAAATGGCACAGAGTTACATGCTGTAACATACTATATGATTAAGATAAAATAGCTGTAGGCACTAGGTCCAGTAGGTCGAATGGGCATGAAATATAAAAAACGTTTTTTATGTAATAATAATAATAATATTAACAATAATATTTATTTGCCATCAAGAAATTACATAGCATGTCAGCTAAATAATATATGTATACATATAAACGCAGATGGTCAAATAGATAAAATACAATAGTTGCAGAGAATACCACAAAGAGAATAGGAACCAACAACAAACAAATCAATCCATGTATAAATATATAGGCAACCAAATAACACAAAATACACTTAAAGCCTCCAAGGAGCTGCTTAAATAGCCCTCACCAACCAGTGCCAAAATACTCATCCACTGAATACAGTGTCCTCCGCAGCAGAAGTCTTTTAACCTCTCTGTCAAATAATGATTCAGGCATTTCCTTTAAATCACTTGGCAGTCTGTTATACAGCTTCAAACCCAGATAATTTGCACCCAATTATGTTCTAACCAGTCTTTGATATGGTATGCTAAAGTTATCTTTCTTTCTGGTATCATATGTATGTAATTGTTCACTGGCCAAAAATAAGTCTTTATTTTGATGCACATATTCTAAACAGGCAAAAATGACCACCGATACTACTGTCCGTGCACGCTCCTGCTCGCACAACACACAGTAGCTAGCCTACCCAGACACGTCGGGCTTCTTTCTGCTTCAGGAGCACTTGCTGCAAGGCTGCACTGCGTTCCCACAGAAGCACACAATAACCAGCGATAAAGTGGAAGTTGGAAAAACATGCCATCTTGCAGGCCTCCCGGCCTACCACAGCTTTCATTCGCCGCATTGTAAAAATAGCCGACAACTTTCCAAGCAAGGACGAAACATGAGCAGTCCAGGCAAGGCGATCCTCCAGAATTACACCAAGAAGCTTTAGCCTCGCCCCACCGCTGTGTCCCGCACCCAGCACCAATCGTTATGCCTTCTTTAAGTTTACTTTTAGAGAGGTTACTCTAAACCAGTCCCCTGCTTGGTCAAGACAGGCCACAGTACGGATACCCAGATCAATGGTTGCTGTTGCTCTGTTAACGAAGCTGGTATCATCGGTATAAAGAACAATGTTGGGCGGCAGATCATTCATATAGATGATAAAGAGTAGGGGGCCCAAAATGCGGCACACCACACTCTACCGTCATCTCATCGGATAACTATTTATCCCAATATACAACCTGCCCCCTATCCTCCAGGTAAGACCTAGAGAGAGAGAGAGAGAGAGAGAGAGAGAGAGAGAGGGGGGGGGGGGGGGAGGCTGTACCTCTGACACCATAATTTTCCAGCTTCCCCAATAAAACACACCTTGAAACTGTACCAAAGGCCTTACTCAGATCACAACCCACGACTCCAAGATGATTTTTTTATCGAGTCCCTCAGCAATACTCATAACAAGTTCGGTCAAGGATGTGTCTGTTGAATGTTTAAAGATTTCTAGGAAACCTAGTGCTAGGCCAAGAAATACGAAAAAAATTTATCTGTGTCCTTTACCAGTGATGAGGGGAACGTACCATGGCAGAATAATTACTGGTTTCAAATTGGTTAATAATTTAAAGTGTGCTTACCTCAGCTGTAGTGCTTTTATCTTGGTTGGAAGACAGACCACCTTCAGTAGAATGACGTGGCTCATTTTTGTCTTTTAGAAATAAAAGCATTTAAAAAAACACTTTGTTCTATAAGGAGCATCAGCCCCATCGCTACTCTTTCCTTTTTCAATTTCCGCTGACATTGTCCAAAATAAGCATGCACATTTTTGACAACTTTGCTTGCATCTGTTTTTAATTCTGCATCTAGTTCACTCCATGCGTCGTGTTTTTTACTCATATTTTTGAAATCCATAGAAGTAGGATCCCATAATACTCGTCGCTCACGAAATAGCTTAATTAAATGAGTGGTCAATTCTTTCGACCATTTCATCGCAACTCGATGTGAACAGAGCAAAGCAAAAATCATGACGGTGCGAGGCAACAGTTCTCGCAATACTGTGTGGCGATGCTGGAGTTAGTGTTTCAATAACATCTTTTCAAGTGTAAACAAGTCGGGGCATGTTATACAACAAAGTTTTATAACTTTCTTTGATCTTTACCGACATCTAATGGATGACAGAAAATATGTTATATAACAAGAAGAAAATATGTTATATAACTCTGTGTTTTATAACTTTTTTTCCTTTTCTCTAACAAGTTATTGAACTTTCTTATTTAACATGTTTTCTTACATAGTCTGGACCCTGGTTTAACTGTTTACATAAGTCAATGTGTTTAGATAATTTGGCGTGCACATATGTCGTTTGAATCTTTCAGCTGTATGAAAACATGTAAACAAGTGGAGATACTGATTTTATATTTAATTTCTCTGGTTTAAAATGAAAATCAGTTAACTAAGTGAAGATTGGAACCTGTGATGAGCACTGATAACTACACTTGTAGAACCCAAATCACCACAACACATCTTTCTAAAGACCTGAAGTTCTTTACCTAAGATTTAGTATAAAAGGTGATGTTAGAAGTAGTTGAAATTTTTTATCCTCTGATGACGCTGACTTTGTTAGTGGAACGTTCGTCAGATCTTTAAAAAGATGTGTTGTGGTGATTTGGCTTCTCCAAGTGTAATTATAAAATCAGTTAAGTTTCAATATCTGTATTTTATGTCAGTTAGTCTGTTTTAATGAAAATTTGTTAATGTATTACTAAACAAAATCATGTAAAAACAAAACAAACTTATCAGCATTTTCTCTTTGTTGTTTTAATGAAAATTTGTTAATATAAACATAATGAAGGGGACACGTAAGTTATAATAATAATTTCACATACTGATATTCTAAATAATATTTTTTAGAATCCAGTGAGAAAATATGACTGCTATATATGAAAAACGAATAGCTATTTAGATGCTTTGAGATTAATGTACAATTTTATGTATCGAGATCGATAGAAAGTACAAAATTGTAGTTGCTGTATTCTCTTAGAAAACTAAAGCAACAACAACATGACAACCTGCTGTTGGTTTAAATAATTTAGGTTTAACTAAATCTCTACAGGGTATAAGGAGTAGTAGATCATAGCTAATGAAAACTACACAAAGCACAGCCTATTAAGGAAAAGAAAAATATATTAGCAGCCCTCTAGAAAAAAAAGTTAAGTTGAAAACATATATTCTCATAATGTAAGAGATTTTTAAATATTACTGTTAATAGCCAATTTTGGCCACTGTCTAAAAGTGATCAGAATCTGTTTAACATGAAACACATTAAAAAAAATCTGGAAAACAGTGCGGGTCATTCAGTGCACGACTTACAATGAACTTATAATTTTAAATCATGTAGGATTAGGTAAAAATATTTTTGCTTTGGCATTAGGATATGATAATGAAAATTAAGGAAGCATAGAAATAACGCAGTGAAAACACCTCCAAGACAAAGCAAAATGTGATTACCAAACTAAAAGCCCCAATTCCTAAAAATAGAATGAAATTCTAAAAAGAATTACCTGTCTGCAATAACAAGTGACAAATTAATTCATAAAATTAATATTTTTGCCGTTTTCTTTACACTCTGTAATGATGAGTATGATAATGTATTTTTCTTCTATGAGTTATATTTTACATGTAGTGTTTGTCCTACTTCCTTTTTTTTTACTGTTGTTTGACACATTTACTACTAATTATCAACGTCCAAGTTGAAACTTAGACGGTAGGCCTAATATTTACTTTATCTTAAGTTTTGCTGTTTTTGATTTAATAACAAAATTTTAAAATTCATGACAATATAAGCAGAACCACTCAACATCTCAAAATATAATTTTTGCAGATATGACAACTACATTTAGGATGGCAGTATATTTTTAAAAGTTTTTAGTTCTACACAACGTTTCTATATTTACATATTGCTGTAAATAAAATAACACTTTCTACCAGAGGTATTACCTAATTACTTTATAAGTAAACTTATATTTTTATATATATATATATATATATATATATATATATATATATATATATATATATATATATATATATATATATATATATATAATATTAAGTAAGTTTGAAATATTTAGTACAATAATGTATTTTTCTTCTATGATTATTTTTTTTTAGTGTTGTTTGACACATTTACTACTAATTATCAATGTCCAAGTTGAAACTTAGACGATAAGCCTAATATTTACTTTACCTTACCGTTTTGTTGTTTTTGATTTAATAACAAAATTTTAAAATTCATGACAATATAAGCATAACCACTGAACATATCAAAATATAATTTTTGCGGATGACAACTACATTTAGGATGGCAGTATATTTTTAAAAGTTTTTAGTTCTACACAAAGTTTCTATACTTACATATTGTTGTAAATAACAACACTTTCTACTACCAAATACATACAAACTTTTGTTTGACACAATTACTTTTGTAAATATATTTCTTATGTACATTAACTAAAAATACACTAACTATGTTTCATGTATATATATATATATATATATATATATATATATATATATATATATATATATATATATATATATATATATATATATATATATATTATTACTGATTAAAAACTGCACAAGAGAAAGAACTAATTAGAATAAATTACAATCAGTAATTTTTATTGTAACTCTATGGAAGTACACATTTCTGTATGAGGGTAAAAATTTAGTAATCTTTTAAAGTATAGAATGAAAGATTTTTTATTAATTCATATAATTTGTAATTTGAAAGATGTTACTAAGTTTAGCTGCTCTACTAAAATGATTTTACCTGTAACATTAATAGTGACCTTCTCAAGCAAATGTTGAAATTTATTGGAAATTGTAGCAGCAATTTTTAAGCATGTGGAGAAAAATCAACTTTTTTTGCACATATTTTCTGCCATTACAGAAAATTAAATTTAGTTCATAATACTTTGATAGCAAGTTAAAAGAGTTTTACTTGGTGGCTTTTTAGTTTTTGTGTGTTTTTTTTAATCAGCTTTTTCATCATGACTTCAACTTAGAAAAAGACTATACAATTGTTTCTACATCGCTTATAACCTGAATACCGTGTTTCGTAAATATAAATTTGATCAGATTTTCATCACAGCTCTTGCACTCTTTTAAATTACTATTAGATTTGCTACTTTGCAACATTTTACCATCAAGTTTTTCGAAATTACTACAACTTTTTGAAGATTTTAATGTTTCAACTCCGACTATCGCTTTTTTTAACATACGTACCTCATTGTGTCCTTTTTCAGTGTCTTTAACGACTGTATGTTCTCCTTGAGTATCTGTTACGATTTTAACAGCTTGTCCAGGATGTTTTAGGGAATTAACTTTGTTTACACTATCGACAGTATCGATAGATATACATTTGTTAGTCCCTGGCAACCTACTTGAAAATAAGTTGTTATTGCAAATTATCATGCAACTGGTGGGACTGGGAGATTCCATGATTATATCGGAAGGTGAAGGTGTTAGGAAAACAGAGTCGTGTTGCATACTGTTTGGAAACAAATACTTACTATTTCCAAGGCAAGCAAGAAAATAAAGAAAACAGTTCACATATTTCAGTATGAAGACAAAATTCGTCTTTGCTAATTATACTACAATTACTTATAAAATATTCTAGATAAGTTATGTGTTAAAGATAACATATCGGCAAAGAAGGTTTGAAACAAAAAGTAGAATCACCTCAAAAAACCACATAATAATTACAGTTGTCTGCTAGACACATATTTCGACAACGAAGTTGTCTTCATCAGTAGCTGTCGCTAAACTTGAGCAATTTCATTGTCAGAATATGTATCTACCACATAACTCTGTTACTATTTTGTGTTTTTTTTTTTGGGGTGATTCTACTTTTTGTTTCAGTTTCCAACCACAGTCTTTTAAAGGTTTGAACAAAAAACTTTGAAATAATTTTTCTTATATATATATATATATATATATATATATATATATATATATATATATATATATATATAATATCAATAATCTGTGGTTTGTTATGCCTAACGTGTTATTATTATTATTGTGTGTAATATTTTATTTTTATGTTGGAGCTTTACAGAGCCTCTACGTTTGGTGCGCCATTTATAAAGTAATCGTTACACCCTAACGTTTAATAAATAAATTATTATTATACTTTATAATATATATTTTTATTAGCATCCTCCCATTAGTTAATTTTTTTTATGTTATATTGTATAATAGGACTATTTATGTTTATGACACCCCTGTATAATATTTATATTATTTGTAAGTTAAAATACTCTGTATAAAACTTATTATGATGAGCCTGTATAATACTATGTAATTATGTATGATGTTTAAATTTAATTTAATTTTTATGTAAGTATAAGTTTTGTTTTAATATTTAAAATGTATTCTTAGTGCAGCTTTTGTATTTGTTGTTTTAATGGTTTTTAAATAAAAGAAAATTGTTTATTTACGTTAAATACATACACATACCACAAACTGTAGTATTTTAAATTGAAATAATATTTAAATTCCAATTTCCTTTACCCGCTTAGCATATTTGTGCATTTATAGTTGCATATATATGATATTTTAAATTAAATAGATTCCTCAATCTTACCAACTGCTTAAAAGAAAAATATAGCTTAATTGAAAAATATACATCTAATCAATATGCTATTAATTCAAACTGCGCCGATAATCTCTCATACTCAGGGTTTTAATTCAAAAGGATTCATAGCTCCCAAAATTAATTTATATTTGATAAATCAATGAGACTTAAAATGGGTTATTAAATAATCTCGTGCAAATTACATACCTGGCAACGGAATTCGCTCGTTTCTATGCAAGTATGGTTGCCATAGTAATGATGAAGTATGTTCTTTCCATTTAATTCTTCTTAGTTATGCTTTTAGATTTAAATTTACGTAAAACTTCATTAACACATTTCTAATAATGGTCAGTGACCTTCAACATACATTTGCTGTTGATTTATAATTAATTTGCCTATAATTTTTAAATTTTTGGGAGAGTACGCTGTATAAACGCCCGCACTTTATAGACGTCAAAATTGAAGAGAGCTATCAATTATTTTTCGTCTTCAAACGTCAAATAACTAATATCAAAGCATTCTGTTTGTTAAATACCTTATTTATTTTGAATGTCAGAGACCACTTCGAGTCCAAGCTCAGGCATTTACGCCGGTCCGATCTGTTTTATTATCTTTTATGTAACATTTTATAAATATTTACAAATTTTAACATTTGCATGCAAATTTGAAGCTTTTAGCATATCATACGTTCAAGATACAGCTGTTGTTTCAAACTACAACTCTTTATGAGCTGTTCGATACTAATTTCATATGTATTAGAGTTGGATTAGATTTTATCTGACAGTTTTAAAACTTCACTATACTTAAATGCTTTGAATACTTATTTTTTTTTTTTTTTGTTCCCTCAGGGCTCGTCCGCGGCCTTGCCGCCCCGATAGCACCGCAACCCTTGGTTGATTGTGCATACCCCTAGTCTTACTCCACCCATTCCAAAATCACTGTGCCTTGAACTAGTCTGCACAGCGATTGGTAGGGTGAAGTTTTATATTGCTCTGTCTCCGGTCTAGAGTGACCGTAGATCAGTTGTCTTTTCCGGTCGAGAGCTATACACTCGCACAAGATGTGCTGGGCTGATTCCTCCCCCTCGCCGCAGAGTCTGCATGCGAGGTCCCCTTCGAACCGCCCCATTTTATGTAGGTGTTTCTTGACGGCCATGTGTCCCGTCAAGAGACCTGTTGTGTTTCTGAGCTGTCCTCTGCTAAGGTTTAGCAGCTCCACAGCTCTCTTTGAACTGGGTCCGTCAATTATTGACTTCCCATGTCTGAGCCCTGGACAGTCCGCCCAGTACACCTTGTGTTGGTTTCTGACCCAGGACTTAATGGATCCCCTGGCAGTGCTCTTTGACACGCCCAGAGCCGGTTCTGGTCCCATAAATGGTTCTGCTGACCCCCTCTTTGCGAGACTGTCAGCTTCTTCATTGCCTTTGACCCCCGAGTGACCCGGCACCCAGATGAGGGTCACCTCATTCTGCCCAGCCAGGTCGCTCGTCTCGTCTCGGCACTCACTCACCAGCCAGGAATTTACCCGTGGGCTACTTAGTGCCTTAAGGGCTGCCTGGCTGTCTGTGGCTATGAGGATCCGCTTGTTGGTGTAGCCCCTCCTCTTGTTCTCCCGCACACAGTGCAGGATGGCGTACATCTCGGCCTGAAACACCGTTGCATGGGCTCCGAGGGAAATACTGTGACTTACCCTCGGTCCTTCCGAGTAAACACCTGCCCCCGTCCCACGCTCCCCGCCAGATCCGTCCGTGAACCAGACGAGCGCGTCCCGTGGTATGGCCGGCGTCTCCTCCCGCCATGCCCCGCGATCAGGGATTTCCACTGTGAAGTTGTTTTCCCTGCACATTCGTGGGCTCGCGAAGTCTGACCTCATTTCAAGCATGGGTTCCTTCACGATCTCCTGAATTTTGCAGTGGCCCCTGAAGCCTGGGTTGATCTTCAGTCTACCATTGCAGGCTAGTCTGTATAGTCCTAGCCTGGCCTCTCCCATAATAACTAAATGTAGGGGGGGTAGATCCAGCAACACCTCCATGGCGGCTGTTGGGGTTGAAGACATGGCCCCTGTGATGCCTAGGCAAGCCATCCTTTGGATCTTGCCTAGTTTTTGTTTGGCACTGGATTGTGTCACCTTAGGCCACCAGACCAGTGCCGCATATGTTAACGATGGTCTGACCACCCTTGTGTACAGCCAGTGGGCCATACTAGGTCTTAGTCCCCACGTTTTTCCATATAGCCGCCTAGTGACGGCTAAGGTCATGACTGCCTTACGCAGTATTTTTCCAATGTGACCATTCCAGGTTAGCTTAGAGTCCAATACGACCCCAAGATATTTTACCTCCCTGGCCATTGGAACGCTCCTACCGTATAGAGTGAGAGTTCTGTGGCTTTCACACTTCCTCCTCCTCGTAAACGGCACGACGGTTGCTTTCTCGGGGCTCACCCCGAGCCCTTGATCAACCGTCCACCCTTCCACCACTTTCAGTGCAGTCTGCATACGCTCCCACACTGCCTGTGTGACCTTTCCTCGGACTATGATGACAATGTCGTCCGCATAGCCCTGTACCTCATACCCCCCTCCCGAGAGCCTCCCCAGCAGGCCGTCCACGACTAGACACCAGAGCAAGGGAGACAGAACGCTCCCCTGCGGACACCCCGCCGCGACCCCCGCCAGCAGAGTCCCTCCCGCGAGTGAGGTGATCACCGCCCTGTCCCTGAGCATGGAACCGATCCACCTGCAGCAGGTCTCCTCTATTCCACGCTCCCGGGCAGCTGTCAGAACCGATCCGAACGAGGTGTTGCTAAAGGCCCCCTCTATGTCTAGGAAGGCCCCCAGCGCCACCTCCTTGTTCTCCAGCGTATTCTCCAGTTTCAGCACCAGTTGGTGCAGTGCTGTTTCTGTTGAGAATCCTGCTCTGTATGCATATTGTCCGCAGTGTAGAGGATAAGCTTCCAGTACACCGCCCCTAATGTGCCGGTCGAGCAGTTTTTCCACTGTTTTCAGCAAGAAGGACATGAGACTTATTGGCCTCAGGGACTTTGCCTGGTCTGTTGGACGCCCAGGTTTAGGAATAAATACAACCCTGGCCAGTCTCCATGCCCTCGGAATGTACCCCAGAGCCAGGCTGGCCCTCATAATGAGGGTAAGCACCGGCGCCAGTATATCTATCCCCTGTTGGAGCATGATGGGCATTATTCCATCAAATCCCGGCGATTTGTATGGCTTAAAGCTGTTAATGGCCCATCTGATTTTGCTCCAGGTAACCACCTCTTTAGCGACTGTCCAGTCTACTCTAGATGCCCGCCTATAAGGCGCCTCTATTTCTGAGTGTTCCCAGTCCGGAGGTGATTGGTTTATTATGTTACAGCCGGGGAAGTGCGTCTGGAGTAAAATTTCCAGAGTTTCCTCCCCCGAGCTTGTAAAGCCTCCCGTGGGTGTTCTAAGGGAGCCTATGTTAGTCTGAGGGCCCTTAGACAGGATCTTGTGTAGTCGAGCACTCTCGGACGTGTTTTCCACTTCTTCGCAGTGCCTCCTCCACGACTCCTTCTTGGCGTCCCTCAGTCTTTTGTTATAGGTCGATAGGGCCTGTCTATATTCATCCCATGCTCCCGACCTTTTGGCCGCGTTAAACAGCTTACGAACCTGCGTCCTCCTTTGCCTGAGGTCCTCGTTCCACCATGGGACGTTCCTGGTGGACACCCTCATTTTCAGGGGGCAGTTGGCGTTATAGGCCGAGGTAATTGCGTCTCGCAATTGGACTGCTGCAATCTCGAGGTCTATTGAATCCCTTATGGCACTCTCAACCCCCCGCAGTTCCACAGCTAGGTCTGCCCTGTAGGCTTCCCAGTCCGCCTTGCGGGGGTCCCGGTACCATACCGTTTCTCTTTCGACTTTGGCGATTTCAAACCGGATGTATCTGTGGTCTGAGCTACTCACTTCCCCAGACACAGCCCAGCTTTTAACAAAGTCACCCAGAAACTGGGTGGAAACTGTTAGGTCTAAAACTTCCTCACGCCGTGTTGTGACGAATGTCGGTTTATTACCTCTATTCAATATGTCTAAATTAAATTTCATAAAGAATTGTAAAAGTGCCTCACCCCTAGAGTTTGTGTCCGAGCTACCCCACAACTCATGGTGCGCATTCGCATCCATGCCGATGATGGTCTGCCATCCACCTGCTCTGCTACCCACCATCAGCTGCTCCAATTCGTTGGGTGGAGGAGGGTCCGTGCTGTCCCCTGGCAGATAGGCTGACGCGACAGTAATGTCCCTCAGCCCATCCGCTCCTCCACATCGGATTTTGATCGTTGCCAGGTCCCTGGAACAGAAATTCATTAGAGGGAGAAACTCTATCCCTTCCCTGACAAAAATGCAGGCCCTCGGATTCTCGCTGGACCTGCTGTAGATTAGCTTTCCAGTAGCTCCGCCGAGTCCCTTGATCTCTCCTTTGTAGGAGTACGGTTCCTGGATGAGGGCCACATCCGTGTTCCTCAGAGCCATTAGTAGTCCGGCCGTGGTTGCCCTACTGTGTTGGAGGTTGACCTGAAGGAACCTAAGTCCCATTAACCCTTAGTTGCTTCCCCAGTGGGCGGAAGCTAACCCTTCCCATGCCCCAGAATGCCTTGAAGGAGGTTCCTTCAAGGGCTCTGTAAGATGTCGGGTCGATCGAGAAGGCGAGCGTCTGTCCTTTCTCCTCTGCCTTCCTGCTTAGAACCGACCAGTGTTGCGTCCCCAGTTCAGGGTTCTGGATCTTAAGTCTGCTGATCACCGTCTCCTGCGGGACGGTGTCAGGGATCCGTACGAGGACCTTGCGTCTCTTTGGGAGTTCCTTGGGCTCGACGGCTGTCAAGTCCGCCCCCTCCCAAATCTGACCGAGGCCCCCGATCGTTTTCCGCAGCCAGTCCCGCGACTGCGGGCCGGCACAGGTTATCCAGAGGATGCCCCCCGTCAGGCGCGTCCGGTGGAACTGAGGCGGGCTCTCCCCTTCCTGAAGAGAGTCCACTGCAGCTACCACCGCAGCCTGGATCAGGTCCGCCTTCCCCTGGTCTAGCGTGACCTCAGGATGGCGTCTGTCAATCACCGCCATCCCGAGGCCCTCCGCAGCCTCCCTGTAAGAGCCAGTCTGCGCCGGTGTTCCGGCCTTGGTTCCTTTGGGAGGTCTGTCTGTAGTAGGCGTGCTAGAGCCAGAGCGCGGCGTCTTCCGACTCGCAATCTCCTCTTGCGCCTTTACATGCACGCTGGCCCTTTTGGAACGTCTGTCTGTAGTGGGCGTGCTAGAGTTCGAGCGCGTCCTCTTCTGACCCGCACTCCCCTCTTGCGCCTTTACAGGTTTCTCGACCGTCCAGGTCCCGGCCGCCATTTTTTGCGCCCTCCGGAGCTTCTTTCTTTGCGCCCCGGAAAGACGCTTGGACTGCCGGGGCAGTCCCTCTACTCTAACAGTAGAGTCCTCACTGGTGGAGGGGCCCCCGGAGTCCGCGGAGCTCGCCGCCCTCCGGTGGGACCCAGCCTCCAGCTTGGGTGTCGGGGACAGGTCTCTGGCCGAAGCTACCCCCTGATCCCCCGTATCTACGCCGGTCGTGGGACCTCCAGAGTCCGCTGCCGCCCCCTGGCTGGTCTCCGTTTCCGGGATAGACTCAAGGCACAAGTCTGTAGCCGGAGCCACTCCTCGAGCCTCATTGGTTTTGGTTTTGTATGTGTTTATTATCTTCATGTTGTTCCCACGAGAATGGGGGAAATACTGTCCACACCATCAGAACCCCCTGTGTGGTGCAAGGCGGGTTACTCTGGAGGGTTGCCTGGTACTCCAGAGGTTCCGTTCACGACACCATCGCCCTGGTGCCATCCATCCATAGGCACGGGTCACGTGACACCGTAGATTGGGGGAGTTTAGTTCGACCTCCTTGTCTAGATCCGTCATGTTTAGTTATTAGCAGGGTCACCTCGTGCAGGATGCGGATTTTTACCGCGCATGACGGTCTTGGGGAAAGCTTCATCGGGAGTTTATGTTGTTATTTCCACTTCCTCAGCTTGCCCCCTGGAGTCCTTTGGCCGGCGACTCCTTAACCCCTTGAATACTTATTACAATTTATAATTTAAAAAAAAATCATGTTATTTGGTTTAAATCCCTGAAAGTACATATAAAATTAATTCAACTTTCTTTTAGTAGTTATTTCATACCTATCACTGCTTTTACAAACTGTTGTGTGAGATTTATATCACATAAAAATTGTTTAGATTTAACACCCCAAAAACTATTAACAGAAAACTTAAATTAGAAACAATGTTGATTATCATTATTTATTTGAGAAACCCTTTTTGCATATTTAAATGACAGTTGAACGTTAAATTGTTCTTGTATCAAGCTGCCCTCAGCATTTTTACTTGATATTTCCTTTTTAGGCTTTATTTCTACAATGCTTTGTATTTAAATTATCTATTTCTTTTCTATTCACAGATCTCCATTAATTTTGATCAAACCAAACTGGAACATTTATGACAATGATACAAAAACTCAGAAATTCTTCTGGGTAGAAGATCGCCTCAATGTTCGGTAAGATATTTTATATTATTTTCACTTTTACATTTCTTTTGAATGTTGGCTTGTATATTTTAGATGGATGTATGTATATTGTGAGTGTATATGTATCGTTTTACTCATTTTAACCTACCCCAATATAAATAACATTATTTGACGCTTGATTCAAACATGGTGTTTTAGATTTCTTGTTATTACAGTTGCCTTAATTCTTATTTCTACTTTTCAGATTTTTCGAGACTCCATTGGCAATGCTCATACTCAAACTGTTCTGTGGAGCCCATCTTTCCATTGGAGTCAGTATCACGCAAGCTGCCAACTGCATATTTACGGTGCCTGTACTTTGGTTGTATAATGCCTTATTGGATTCAAAGTAAGCTGCCAATTTCCCCTCAGATTGGACTTATTATGGATATGTCAATGCTGTATGGCATTTCACTCACAACTTTTAGCTTTACTTAGGTTTATTGTTAGTTTATAGTTCTTAAGTTTTTCCTTTCAGGTTTAATATTTTTAAATATTGATACAACTGCCCCAGATAAAGATACTTTATTCTAGAACTAGAATCAAGTATTTCTAATTATTTCTTTAAAATCTGTATTCTAATTTGTTTTTCCCCAGGCAAATCTCTTTTTAATTTTTTAACATTGTCTACAGTCTATTCTGTCTTGTTAGCGTTGTTTAGTTACACAGTTTGAATATATCTTTTACATTAAAAATTCCCCCACATAAATTTCTTTTAAAAAATATTTCACGTTGTCTATAGTCCTCTTCGCCTTGTTATCGCTGTTTATTTCTAAAATTCTAATAATTTACCTAAAAAATTTCCCCATCTGCCTTTTTTACTTCTATTATCGGATCAATATATGGTATATAACCTCTTTCTATGACATCCTGCCCTAACTTTTTATCAATCTCTTTTGCTACCTCTTTTTGATTATCGATATGGAATAGTATAAGTTTTATTTTAAAATTCTTATCATTTGTAACAACAAATTTATGTACATGGTCATTTGTGATTCTTTTATCATCATTACATAACTCCTATTTTCTTATAATACTTTCATTATATCATTTTCTATATTTTATATTATTCTCTTATATATATATATATATATATATATATATATATATATATATATATATATATATATATATATATATATATATATATATATATATATATATATATATATATATATATATATATATATATATTGTGATGAAGTATTATTTTCTATCAGTCTGTGGTGCAAAATGCCTAACTACTAAGTAAGTAATTAATTAAATAGAAAATAATTAAATACAAACTACATAAATATTTGCTAAAATATTTTCACCATGAAATATTTTAAGGCGATTTATATTTAATTAAACAGGTAATTCATACTTATTATCTTATCCGGTTGTGATAAGGTGATAACATTCCAAGCATCGTAGAGTTTTTGGTCCGGCTGTGAAATTCATATAAAAGGACAAGCAACACGGGGCACCAGCAGTATTGCTAATTCAGCTGTTAAGTTATTAAGTCGCCAAGAGTCCGCACCGATTCCGTTTCCGTTTGCCGTCCGAGCGCACCTCGTTGGTCGATTTCCGTATCCGAAAATATTGTTATAGGTGAGAATTATCTGTTTTAAGTAATTCATATTTTGTAGCGAATTTTCATACTTTTAAATCGTCACGCTTCTCAGTCCAAATCTCCTCAAGTGAATTATTTCTGCTTTTCCTGACCTGCCGCCGTCCCTATACTCCAAGTGATACTTTCCTTTCCAATTAGCCCTGTACACTTCATCTGGCTCCCGGCTTTCCGCCCCATACAGTATAAGCTCTTGTGTTATTTTAGTGAGGACGCTGAGGATTCACAGCTCGCTAAAGTAATCAAGATGTTTTCGTCCCGATTTGACCCTAGCGGAGATGCTGAGAATTCACAGTCCGCATAGGCCTCCGGGAACTGTCATCCTGTCTCTTCCGTCTGCACTTTTTCGTCTCCGCTGTCCCCTGCTTCGACGGATAAGTTATAGCTAGTAGTCTGATGTTGTCTATCGCTGTGCGTTGCCCGCTTGAGTGAAATACCGTCCGTATCATATATACCTGACCGAATCCGTACGCTTCGTCACGCACTAACCTTTACAGCTTTAGCGAGATCCACGTTCCGATTGATGTTAGTACCCGCATATTTTATTTGTATATATTTTGTAAATATTGTTCTGTGTATATATATTTTGTAAATAGTTTCAAATCTGAAATATAGGGTTGGGTAAATTAAAGACCTTGATTAATTCTTATCTAACCCCTTAACATACAAAATCTGTTACACCTTTCATTAAAACAGAAGTGGTCGGATCACACCGAGTCAGCGATTAAAGCCCGCTCACTCGGGGGCCACTAAATTTAGCCTATATTACCTAAAGGCGAGCGAACCCTTCTCCACAGAGTTACCCAGGTACTTTGATCGGTATATTGGTCAGAGTTCAGTGAAGAGGTCGCAGACATCCTCAACAGGGAGTAAACCCTTTAAAATCTGGCGCCCGAGATCCTCCGATAGTAACCGTCAATCCTGGTCACCGAAAAACGGTCTACAAGTCAAGGCCTCGTCACAATATATATATATATATATATATATATATATATATATATATATATATATATATATATATATATATAGGGTGACTGGTGGCATTTGTGTTGGAAAACAGAAGTGTTTAATTTTGTAATTTCGCAGTATTGTGCAGCAAACACCAGTTATTACCTATCTGAAATATAGTATGTGGATTCGTAAGTAAAAACTAGGAATTAATGGTTTAAATTCCATAGGACGGTGAGTTTTGTATATTATATTTCCTATTTAATTAATTTTATTATAATTGTTTATCTACATCGACGATAAGAAGTGATAACTCGACTGGGGCGGCTGGGCTGCTCGCTCGGTATCTCGCTGAACCCGGCGGGGCCGATATACGGCGTGTCACTCTCTCGTCGAGGGCCTTCCACTCGCCCTGCTGATGGATCGTATCGGTCACTCATCATGGAGAGCATTTTAAATGATTTAGAGACCTCCGATCACAGGGGTGGTTCAACACCTGAGCCAGTTGTTTCAGAAAAGTCATCTCTCAGTGTTAATAAAGATATAAATGAAGATATTATTACATATCCTGTTAGTAAAAATACGTTAAATGTTGAGAACGCGAACATTTCTGACAATACAGGTGTTCCTAAAAATGTTGTCTCTTCTGATCAAGTTCTTAATAACTCTGTAGCACCCAATGAGCCTTCTGCTAACAAGCAAACGTCTTTTGCTCAAGCACTCAAAAATAATGTTGTTGATAAGGCAATCTTTCCTAAAAAAGATCAAGCAAAGTGATGTCCTCTATTGAAGGTGCCTCTATTCGTGATTATATTGTTAATCTTGGAACACCAATTGGCCCAAAGCAAATTACATTTGCTTCAAAAATATCTAATAACAGAGTATGTATCTATCTTAGATCAAAAGAGTGTGTAGCTGAGTTCATCTCTAAACATGGGGGTATTACTATTGGTGATATATATGTCTCTGTCAGGCGACTGATAACTCTTGCCGTAAGACTAATAATTTCAAATGTTTCTCCATTTATCCCACATGGTGTTATACACAAAAGTCTTGGGGATATTAATTTGAAATTAGTGTCTCCAGTTTCTTGCATAGCAGTTGGCTTCGGTTTACCAGAATATTCTCATATCCATAGCTTCCGCAGACAAGTATTTTTTGTGCTGGAAGACAGGACTGAGATTCCATCGTCTATAGTAGTCAGTCATGATGGAGACACATATCGAATATTTTTATCTGATGGAGAATTGCACTGTTTTACATGTAAAAAAGTGGGACACATTGCCAAAAACTGCCCTTCCCAGAACTTCATTCAAAATGAAGATAACATTGTACTGGAACTGCCGTCAATCGAGTCAAACAGTCACCATAATCCAGCTTCGTCTACTGAAACCAGAACTGTTACCACTCAACCTCAGGTAGCTGTAAAACCTTGCCAGCAGTCAGAAAATACAAAATCTGATAATTCTGTTATACTCCCATCTGGTGAAAAGCCACAACTATCTACAAGTTCTCAGTTACGACGCAACAACACCGTAGGTCTAAAACGATTAGCATCCCTGGAGGAGACTTATGTGGATGATCAATTTACATTGCCACCGGAAATCATTGCCAACAAAAAGGTTAGGAAAAAGAAAAAGTCAACTCCCGATCCACACTCTGCATTTGATCCAATCAAACAATGTTTCTCGGAGAATTCTTGTATTTTAAATTTTGATGAATGATGAATTCAAAGCTTTTCTAACAGCCGTTAAAGGAAACGATAATCCCATTGAAATATCAAGGAAGTTTACCGATGATCTGCCACAGTTGATAAAAATGATCCGGCAAATTTATCCACAGATTGAGAAGAGATCACTTAAAGAACGCTGCAAAAGATTGATTAAGTCACTATCTGGTCAACGCTGCGACTCTCGAACTGATTGTACAGATACCCAGTCATTGGAGCTTTCAGAGTGTTGATACACCTAAAACTCATACATTTACATTCGCATTCACTCGATAATTATAACACTCAATGTCAAAAGCATCAAAAGATTTATTAAGTCGTCAGCTCTTATATACTTCTTGGAGACCACACAGCCTGCGATAATCTGTATTCAAGAAACTAATGTCACCTCCACACCAACATCTTTACTGAAATTGAAGTACCAATTCTACTGCAATCCTTCGAACACAAGTTATTCTGGAACTATGATAGCTACTAGCCATAGCATGTCAAATTGTTCAGCCATCTGCCAAGTCATCTATCCAAGTTATGTGCAAAAACTTTATCTAGAAACTGAGAAATATAATATTTATATCTACAACGTTTATCTACCATGGAATCGAATAAAAGCCCAAGAAGCTCTTTCAGCTCTCCAACTCTCACTAGCTGACATTTCGAATCCAGAGGATCATGTAATAATAGCTGGTGATTTTAACTGTACCCTAACACCAGAAAATGACAGGTTTAACCCCCAGGAAAGGTATGCAGAAATTTCTATTAAACTTAAAACCATATTAAAACGATTTACCCTGGTAGATGTTTGGGAAATAACTCATCTTCATGAAAGTGGCTTCACATTCTTTACTAATAATTCAGCTTCCAGGCTAGATAGAATGTACTGCCGAGAAGAAATCATGACCAGAGTCTTGTCATCAAAAGTATTGGCTTCATTTTCAGATCATTTGGCTTTGTCCATAGTTTTCCAGCCTGAAAAAAATCTGGTAACACACTGGAAATTTGGCGTTTTGATAATTCTCTTTTAAAAGATACCGCATATGTTAAATGTATGAGAGAGTTTATTCGATCTGTTACTCAAAAACTAAATGAAAATGCTCTTTCACGATGGGAATTCCTCAAGGAAGATATTAAAGATATAACCCTAATTTATACACGCCAGAAACTCCAACAGAGTGAGTTTGTAATCAAAAGCCTTCAAGAGCAACTTAATAAAGCCACGAGTACCTTAAGAGAAACAGAAGACACCGCAAGTATACTTCGCCTGAAAGAAGAAATTAAAGACTTTTATTCCAAGGAAAGTGAAAAGTGTTTGGTAGCAGCAGACATGACACATCTTCTAGAAATGGACAGACCAACAGCAGTTTCTCTCTCGCCATACATCTGTAAAAAGAAAATCCTGACCAAACTCATCCATGAGGGAATAGTTGAGAAAGAACCATCTCGAATAATTTCAGGTGTACGAAATCATTTCTACAATCTATACAGAAAAGACACCAGTATTACGATAGATCCAGGTAGCAGTCTATATAATGGCCTTCCTAGTTTAGATGAAAACAGTAAATCTTTGATACAACAACCAATTACAGTAAACGATTTATTCACTGCTCTCAAGTCACTTAAAAGAAACAAGGCTACAGGGATTGATGGTCTCAGTCCGGAATTATATGTTGTTTTCTGGAATGAAATTAAAAACTGGTATTGTAGCATGGTCCAATAAGCACTGCAGCTTGAAAGGCTCCCAAGAACTCTTCGTACAGCAATCCTTGCCTTACTACATAAAGGTGGTGACTCCAGCGTTTTAGGAAACTGGAGGCCAATTTCAATTTTAACAACTGACTATAAGATTCTGTCTAAGGCGTTATCAATACGCTTGTCAGGGATACTAAACTTATTAGTAGATCCAGATCAGTCCTATTGTGTACCGGGAAGGTCAATCTACGACAGCCCCCATCCTTACAGGGAACTTATTCAGCACATTAATGTTCACGATTTACCTGTTGCTGTCGTTTCATTAGACCAACGAAGTGCCTTCAATAGAGTGAGTCATGACTATATGTTCTACCTTCTAGAAAGATACAATATAGGCCCATTATTTGTGAACTATGTGAGGCTTCTCTATGAAGATTCAGCTTGTATGGTTAGAGTGCATGGTCTTATGTCTGCCCCAATTAAGTTTGAACAGGCTATTCCTCAGGGTTGTCCACTTTCAGGTCCACTTTTTATTCTCTGTACTGAACCACTTCTATCTTTGATCAGAAACAGAATAGTAGGTTTTACCTTGCCTTTCCCCCAAAAAAGTCACTTTCTAAAAGTCTCCGCCTATGCGGATGATGTTAATGTGGTGATTTCTGAAAAGACTGACTTGGAGGTTAGGATGTACTGCTATAATGAATACTCCCAAAATTCTGGTGCACAACTCAATACTGATAAATGCATAGGTTACTGGTTGGGAGCTTATAAAGGTTCCAGACAGACCCCCCCTCGGTTCTCATTGGTCATCCGCAGGCATAAAAATCTTGGGTATTACGTTTAAAAATGACGCCGACGTACTTGATCTTGCCCCATTACATGCAGCACTCAAAAGGTTAACAGACAGCTCCAGTAGATGGATCAGAGTCCTTCCGGCTTTATCCTGGAGAGGAAGAGCTATGGTTATAAATCAGTGTCTTGCACCTAAACTTTGGTATACCTTGCAAATCTTACCTGCCCCACCTGATTTTGTAAACAAAATGCAGTCCTTTCTTATAAATTTATTCTGGAGTGGCAGAAAGCACTGGATTTCCGCGAAAGATCTATGTCTACCAATTTCTCATGGAGGCTTAGGCCTAGTTCATATAGCGTCTAAAATAAAACTGTTTCGAATTTCCTTTGCTTTGCGACTCCTGGCGTGTAACGAGGAAAGTAACTGGAAGCTAATGGCACAGCACTCTTTGAGTTCTTACAGATCTAGTGATCTGACCTGGCAGGTCCTATTTATTCAGTATTCAAGCTATCACTCAGCAAAGTTATCATTATTCTTGAGGCAAGTCCTTGAATCAACCTCTTTGCTAAATCTCTGTTTCGAAAACTATCCCTCAACATTATCAGAGTTGAAACAAATACCTCTGACCACATCACGCTTATCATTAGGTAGTTTTAAGTTCTCTAACCTGTGGTTTTCTAGGGGCGTTTACACTATTGGCGATTTTTTTTGATGGGGTAAAACGGAAGTCATTCGAAAATATTCAGCTAAAAGAGTATAACTCCCTCCTCAAAAATAACCTTAGAATGAACTTTCACCATTTTAAAGCAATGTCCCTCTTTTAAATTTTAATTTCGTGCGCTACACCAATAATAAGGTAGGTGTTGCCAATAGTTCCTGCCAGAAGGAGAAAGGGAGGAAGAAGCATTGGAAGGAGACGAGAGAAATTCTATCATGCTCCTCTTCCACTTGTTTGTCAGTCGTTGTAGAGACAAGAGATCTCTAAAAATCCACTTGTTTTTCAGTAGTTTTAGAGAAAAGAGTAAAAATCCACTTGTTTTTAAGTCATTTTAGAGATATAGTGTTTGGCATACCGTAGATCATTAAATGGACCTATAGAGTTTAACCATCAACCTGCAAATGTTCTCATCGTCAATCAACACACTGCTGAATGTAGGTTTCCTCCAGTTTTCTCAATTTTTGTCTGTCCTGTGCTTTCTTTATCCAGTTGCTGGCAACTCGTTTCAGATTATCTGTCCATCTTGTTGGTGGTCTTCCCTGTTTCTCATGTGCCCCCTTGGTCTCCACTCGATTATCCTCTTTGTCCATCTTCCATTCACTTTTATCACATCTGTGACCTTTGTTTGTTGTCGAATATATTCATATGTTTTCCTGTCTCGCTTTGTTATGGTCAGCATGGCCGTTTCCATGGCTCTTTTCTGCTCCATATGTTATTACCGACATGAGGCATTGTTTGAACATCTTTCTTTTTAGCGCCATAGGAAAGTGACCTCTTCAAGTAGACCTGAGCTTACCAAACGCCACCCAACCTAATTCAAACCGTTGTCCTATTTCACACATCTACTTATCTTTTCTGATTTGAAGTTTATGGCCATGATATTTATATTTATAGACCTGCTCTTATCTCAATGTTTTGAATTTGGAGGTTTTCACTGAGCAGAAGGTTTGTTATGAACTTGGTTTTCTACATATTCATTCTAAGTCCTATGTTTCCCAAACTTTGCTCAAGGTCTGACAGCATTGATCTTGCGTCATTTAACATTGTCGGCAATGAGGACAATGTCGTCTGCAAATGAGAGGTGGTTAAGTCGTTCTCCATCCACCCTTAAGTCATTTCCCTCCCACTTGAGTGATTTGAAAACGTACTCAAGAGCCTCAGTGAATAACTTGGGTGATATTGTATCACCCTCTCTGACACTTTTTTCTATTTCGAAGCTATTTGTGGTCTTATGAAGTGTTATAGTGCCAGCGGCATTAACATAGATATGTTTGATGAGATTTGTGTATCTGCTGTCGATTCTAATCTGTTCTAGCGCGGATATTATTGCGGATAAAGCCTTGAGGAAATCCATGAATATTAGAATAAGTGGTGTGTTGTATTCTACAGACTTCTTATTTAGCGTTCTTTTTAACCAAGAGGTGGTCATTTGTTCCAAACCCATTTCTAAATCCGGCCTAGTCACGCAGCTGACAGAAGTCAAGTTTTCTTCTGATTCTCCTAGTGATAATTCTCATAAACCACTTGTAGAAATGTGAGAGTAAGCTTATAGGCCTATAGTTTTCTAAGTCTGATGCATCGCTTTTTTTGTGTATGAGAATAATTGTTATGGCTTTATTCCCTTTTGTCGGTGTGGTGTTTTCATGGGGGCATTTGTTAAAAAGTCGTTTTATAAACATAAATAATTTATCTCCTCCCATCTTCACCGCTTCTATTACTATCCCATCCTCACCTGGTGACCGGTTATTTTTCATTTCTAACAAAGACTGCTTCATCTTTTTTCTGCTGATGCCGGGTAACCCTTCTGAATTTTTATTTATCAGGTCTTTACATTTTATTCTAGTTCTTGCTTCGTTGCTCTACTGGCTCCTGTATAGTATAAAATTCTTCAGTTATCTCTAGTAGTTTTTGTCTTTCTGTTGTTTGTGCCCCATTCCCGTCTCTAACTTGGAATATTTCTTTCCCCCCATTTGAATGCTTCTTCTAAGGATTTTCATATTTTTGTTATTTTGAATAGTCTCACTGGTGTGTTAGTGTTAAAATTTCCTTACGTCTTTTCTTACTCCCTGTGATATTTGTTTGTCCAAACTTTTAAGTTATTCTGTGGTATTTGCCATGTTGCGTTTCTTCTTGATCAACTGGAACATATTTTGGCTAAGTTTCTTGTCCTTGTCTTTGGATTTGGGACAATATCATTTTTGAGCTTTTTCTATGATGTCACTTAGTACATCATACAATTTGTCAACATCTGGGGTATCAGATAGAAACTGTTCGTATTTACTGATGTTCTCTGGGATATTCCACTGTTCTGCATGGTCTTAAATATTCATGAAATATCTTTCTGCCGGTTTTGATTATCCACCTCTTAGCTAATTTTCTAAATGATTTTAACCCAATTATTTGTTTTAACTCACCAGGCAAAATATTGTATAGCTTCAGGGCTAAATATTACGGAGACCTCTGACCAACGCTCTTTAACTTACGTGGAACCATGCAGCCTGTTTCTCTGTATGTAGGAAAAGATGGCCAGAAGTAGGCAAGAGGTGGCGGAAAGCAAAATTAGAACAAAACAGGCTAACAGAAAGCAGTGGATCAGTGACGAAACATGATGTCAAATAGAAGAGCGGAAGAGAATGAAGGCAGAGATCAACGGGAGCAGATCTATCGAAGAGAAAAGAGTATACAGTACTGAACAAAGTAGTGAAGAAATCGGCCAGAGCAGACTAAGAAAATGAGCTGAGAATCTGGCTGAGGAAACATATCAGGCGGCTAAACACCATAACATGTGTAGATTATATGCAATCACAAAACAACTAAGCAATAAACCGAATCAAACTACACCCATCAGATCAACAAACGGGCAGCTACTAATGACCACGGCGGAACAGGTGAGCAGGTGGCCGGAGCACTTTGGCGAGTTGCTTGACCCACAAGAAGAGCCTTATACTGCCACTGAACAGATATATGAAGAGGCCAGAATCAACTTGACCCTCCCAGCAAAAGTGAGATCCAAAGGGCAATTAATTAAGATGCTTAAAAATAACAAAGCCGCTGGACCTGATGAAATCTCTAGTGATCTTTTGAAAGCGGATCCTGACGCATGCTCGGAACTCTTAATGCCAATCTTGCAAGATGCATGGGAATTAAATAGTATTCCTGATACATGAAAACATGGACTCATTAAAAATTTCTAAGAAACGTGATGTGTCCCACTGCGATGACTGGTGTGGTATAACACTCTTCAATATCATCATCAAATTGCTTACACTGATCATATTGGGAAGATTGATAAGCTGACTTGAACAGTCATTAAGACAAAATCAAGCCAGTTTCAGACCCAACTACTCTACAATAGATCACATCAACACCCTATGTGTTGTCACAGAACAATCAGCTCTATATCTCACATTTATCAACTTCAAAAGAGCATTTGGCAATGTTAAGCACGAGACTGCCTGGAGAGCTCTTGAAGAGAAACAGGTGCCACGCAAAATCATTGCCACCATTAGGAAAATATATCGATCTCTCTGTTCTCAAAGGTGAACATAGGGGTTTTACATGGTACTGAAGATTTTGCAGATTCCTGCTCGCCATTTGAACTTACATAAACAGTAATAGTACCAATAGAAAGCTAAGATTATTTTGCATCATTATGATACCAAAGTTATGCTGGGAGTTCGTTTTTAAAATGATGTAATTTTGAAATCTTGCGCCAACATTTAAAATTAAATTTGGCAGTTATTGTCTAACAACGACAACAACAACAACCACAACAACAACAATCGTAATAATAATAAAAATAAAAATAATAATATTAATAATAATAATAATAATAATAATGATATTGATAATGATAACGACAAGAACAAGAAAAAGAAAAAGAAAAAGAAAAAGAAAAAGAAAAAGAAAAAGAACAAGAACAAGAACAAGAACAAGAACAAGAACAAGAATAAGAATAAGAATAAGAATAAGAATAAGAATAAGAATAAGAATAAGAATAAGAATAAGAATAAGAATAAGAATAAGAATAAGAATAAGAATAAGAATAAGAATAAGAATAAGAATAAGAATAATATTCATGGCACACACACAGTACAAATGGAGATGTTCAGTGAACTGTTATTTAACATATCCAGCTACAGACAAAATTTTAAAACAGGGTAATATCAAGTTCATGTGTCCTCCTCACTAACAGCACTGTCCCAAAGCCTACTTTACTGCCCTTATTGAAAAGGAAGCTATACCCTTTCTATGCAGATAATTGAATAGATGAGATATTATGTAACAAAAGGATCTTTTAAAACTTGCAGCTCCATGTATGGGAACAGTCGAGTAACTCGTGCCTCACAGGAGTCTGTCATGTACATTAGTTTGAAGGCTGACACAGTCATATAGGTAATCAGGTTTCCTTTTCCGAACAACTTTATTTACTAAGGTGGCATAGTGAACAAGTCTCCTTTCCTGCCTGCTCAACCAATCCTGCGATCACATGTACAGTGTAATGTGAGCAAAACGTGGTATGTGGAGAACATATCTCACTGCACCTTCTGGATACGGTACATGTCTAGGCATGTCAGGCCAAGACCATACACAGAATTGCCATAAGTGAACAGTGACAGGATTAGCGAGTTCACCAAAAGTGTATGTGCATCCTGAAGAAGGCAATCTCGGTACTGATGCAGGTGTCGCAGTCTATAGAACGCAGACTGGCAGAGATGGTCCACATGTCTGGAGAACTGCAGGTTCCCATTGATTGATACTATTGATTGATACAATCAATTCCAAATTTCTAGGATTATCCGAATGGGACAAGGCATGTGACCCAAACAACACAGACAATCGAAGATTGTGGACTTGTCGAACATTGTAAGAAGTGCCAATAACGAGAAAATTGCACGTGTAGGATTGAATCTGAGGTTATTGCTCCACGCCCACGTCTGAACACTCTGCAGGTCTCTATTCAACCGCCCAATCTGTTCATCAGCATTAGATATACTAAGAGGAATATATAGTTGCATATCGACTGCAAAACAGTGAAGAGTCAACAGTAGAGGAATGCTATTCACATCAGCGGTAAACAACTTGAACAAAATTGGACCAAGTATTGATCACTGCGGCACCCCCCCCCCCCCCACCGAACCTGGGCGGAGCTCAGGGCAAGCTCCATCATCAAGTCTCACCATCTGCGATCGACTACTAAGGTAGCTAGCAAACCATTGTAAAAGGCGACCAGAAATTCCATAACTCAACAATTTAGCAAGTAAAAGAGAATGATCATCAGAATCAAAGGCCTTCGTCATATCCAGCATGACCAAAGCAGTAACATAGCCCTGATTCTGATGAGCGAGAATATCATTAACTACAGAAAGTAGGACAGTTGATGAGCTATGACCGCATTTGAAGGCAGACTGTTTAGAAGGGATAATGCTCGCAGCAAATTCTGACAACTGTTTGTTAATCACACTTTCAGCCATTTTAGGAGGCACAGATTGCAAGGTTATATTACGAAAGTCACTTAGTGACTTCAGATAATTATTCTTAGGAATCGATATACCCACTGAAACTTTCCACAAGTCAGGAAACACACCACACTCCACAGAGTAATTTATAATGTGTCAAAGGAGCAGCACAGAAATCAACAATTAACTGCAACATCCTACCACTGATATCATCAAACCCAATGCATGATGACTTCTGCTTGATGATGAGGTCTCTCACCACCTCACAGGAGACAGGAGAAAACGTTATACAATCATCGGTAACATTGTCTGTAAGACATTGATAGTCTGTTACCAACAGTGAGAGAAGGCCCTCAGACAGAGAAGTAAAGTAGTTATTGAAAGTCTCCGCAGAAAAAATGTCACAAGGGATAGATTGTGTGGAGTTGGCAGCTACACCCCACTTTACACAGGGGGGGGGGGGGCTGGCTATAAGCAACACTGACTGCCACCTTCACATGTGAACCCAAGTTGAGTAGAATCCAAAGTTGCTTTAGTTCAGGATACTGGAGGCTGCAAGGCACATTTAAAATTTTAGCTTTAAGATTCCTGTTAACATAGAGTCGCAAGCCACCTGCCCTACTCAACAGATCCTTGCGAAAGGTGTTGAACCTAGGTATAGATATTTCTGAGTCTTGAACAGATTCCGACAACCAGGACCCACATGATGCAAAAATGCTACATCGACTGTTAATAACAAAGCCAACAAAGCTATCAAACTTGCAAAGTATTGAGCGTGCCTTAAGATGAATAAGCTTTAAGAATGTCCTTTCCATTGAGCTATCCACCCCCAACCGAGATTCTTCATGGCACTGGAGTGTTATATAAATGAGTAATTATTGTTTTGTTCGACCTGTTACACAATAATTTATTGTTAATTTGCGTAATACTCTAAAAATGAATAATTACACAAAGAAAGGGTTTCTCTGGTAAAAACCTGTTATAGTGGCGTTAGTTTACGCAGAGTTCGTGATTTGTTTGCCGTAACGTTTGATAACCAATACCTTCTTACAAGTACCATACAAAAGTATGTACAAAAATTTAAAAAACGGGCCAATATTTCTGTACAATAAGAAATTAGGGGTGGTGAGTAAGAAAAATTTCAGTTTCTACAATGAAACATTGAAGAATATTAGATAGCTGATATTTTAGAAGAACACGTTTTGGCGATGATAAATGTGGATCCATCATTAAGTGTAAGACAAATATCTCTTGAAATGGGTTTCTCCAAATAACATGTGTGGAAGATAGGTATTCAAGAAGTTTGAGTATCACCGCTATAAGTCCCAATGCCATCAGGAGGTATTTGCAGTTCATGAAGTAAAAAGGAGCACATTCTGTTACTAAATGTAAGAGCGTGTGTACGTTCATCTTCAACAACGAACCAAATGTCCAAAATACCCAACATTGGGCACAGTAAAATCCGACAATTACTATGTCTACCATAACCCAGTATCCCCAAAAGATTAATATCTGCGCCGGAATATTTAATAACGAAAGTATGACCTACCCTAGATGAAATCACAAGACAAAATCAGGAGATCTGCTTCCAACAAGACGGCTGTCCTGCACATTTTCGCACAGATGTAATTTTTTTAAATAACATTTCCAAATCGTTGGATTGGTAGAGGTGGTGCTATAAATTGGCCACCAAGATCACCTGATTTAGCCATCCGTGATTTTTTCTTGTGGAGTTACCTGAAGAACAAAATATACAAAACACACCACCCGGATATTAATTCTTTGAGAGAAGCTATATTTGCTGAGTGTGCCCTAATTAATGACAGGCAGTTGGCGAACGAGAGAAACTCTTTTTTATAATAGTTTGGAATATTGCTTGGCTCAAAACTTTACTCAAGTACTACTGTAGTTTATCTTCAGTTGCTTCTGATTTTGTATTTATGTTGTGTTAATATTTTTATTCATTGTTTAATAAAAATCGTTGCATGAGAGACCTTGCCACCATAAAGCTCGTGAGTACGCGTAAGACAAACAAAGATCACTTCCTGCATACGACTGATACATATATAACAATTAAAAATGAAATACATGTTAAAGGCCTATGTTTCACTTTGAGAGAGTGGACACATGGTATACGAATGCAAACTGCAGTGTACTGCACGAGGGACAAAAATGCAACCCACTTAAAATCGCGAGAGGATTGGGTCAAGGATGGGTGCTGTTGCCATTCCGGTTGAACACTGTCTTTGACCCCATGATAACCAGAATAGACACATCGAATGGCATAAGATGGACACCATTCACCCACCTGACGGATCTGACCTATGCATATGACATCTGCCTTATGACACATACCCATGGGAACATGCAAACACAAATTGACTCGTTCGTGAAACAAGCAGAAAAATATGGTCTCGAAATTAACTGCTGGAAGTCCAAGTCTATGAGAGTGAACATGACAACTCGTACACCATTACATATTGAAGGAATACCAATTATTGAGGATGTTGAAAAACAAGGATGGAGGTGCTACAAAGGACATTGTGAGCAGGACTCGAAAAGCGCGGCAATCTCCGTATATGTACCAGCAATGTGACACCGGTCCTGATGTATGGAAGCGCGACTTGGAAGATAATAGACAGAATAGTGAACACATTACAAACTTTTGTCCACTGCTGCCTATGCAGGATACTATGCATCTTTTGGCCAAACACAATCACCCAACAGTGAGCTCGGACATACACTCAGGAAATCAGAAAATCGTATCATCAAACAAGCGCTGTAATGGAACCCACAGGGAAGTACAAGAGTGTGCAGACTGCAATATAAGTGGAGACACACTACAACCGACGAACTTAAAAGAATAGGAAAAACTTGGGAGTCTAGTCAAGGCAATAACTCAAAACCGAATCAGATGAAGAGCTCTCCTGTGAGCCCTATATTCCACATAGAAATCAGAGGATGAAAAAAATAAAAATCAAAGTTATTGTGACCTAAAACTAACAGTTTTTAGTTTAGGTTATAAAAAGTAAAAAATAAAATTAATATATAACTTTTTTCTATTACAAATAATTGCCACCAACACAATGGCGTTTATTTTATTTCAATACGTTAAATCTTTAGGGAGTCACAATTTTTGTTAATTTTATACTGAACTGTCAATCCCACACTGTGTCCGGCAGAGTCTGTGAGCTGCCGACGTCACAAACGCCGATCGAGTTACTATACAGTACTTCTAAACAACCATTTTTTTTCTATAAGTTAGACATAGCTCATTCCAATACTTAAAAAAAAGATATAGACTCATCCGCCCAATTAGTGGTGATGTGGATTGTCACTTGCACCAAGATTGTATAGTTGTCAAGCATTAAAAGTGAAACTAAATAAAAAAAGTCAAAAATGTTTATTATATCCCATGATACTTCATGGGATATAAGAAACATTTTTGACTCGAATTGTATACACAATTTAGCAATTGATGATGTGAGGATATGTGCCAGGTTATACAAACATTTCTCTTAATTAATATTTTTTTATATTCAATACTACTTTCAAACTCTATTAAAAAATCGCATGTTTAAATACATTTTGACATCATGCCTTCCACTGTGATATACAATCACATACTGAATATAAGAGTGAGTTAAAAAGCCAAAATAATACATTAATTTAAAACGAATCCAGATTATACATATCAGGTTTAAGCAATTCCAAGATTGAAATGGAAACTAAACATATTTAAGCCATAATTGTTTGACAACTTTTTAATGGTTTCTGCCTTATTTCAAAAATTTTCCAACCTAGGAAGTTAATATTTGTGTTAAATAATATCTTTTAACCCATTTTGGTGTAGAAATAATAATTACAAGATTACTTAATAAATAACAAATTTAATGATGGAATACCATATAAGATAAACAGTACTTACGAAGACTGTGATCCATATAGCCCATGTTTTTTAATGTAGTCTATCACTCTGTCAGGTAATAAATACTTCACTGACTCTGATCTTCTTAATGCTCTCCTTACTTTCGTTGAACTCACTTCATTCTGTATCCATTCTGTCACAATTGTAATGTTCGACTAGAAACAACACAAAATCATTGACTTTATACATTTACCCTTCGATTTGTAAATGTTTGTTTTGAATTAGAGAAGTCAGGGAATTTGAAGTGACTTTTAAGGTGGGAACAGGAACCCTGGTAAAAGAGTAACCTTGAGAAAATGACTACCTATCTTGTTTCTTGATTTCCCAAATACTTATCTGATATTTCTTCTAACCTATGCAAGCATCCTAATGGTATATAAGAGCAAAGCATTAAGGGAAAGAAAACAACAAATCAACAAAACTTTTATTAAGAACTAGTGAAAAAAGAAAAAAAAAAAAAGAAAAAAAAAGCGTTATCAACTCTTAATAAACTTAAGTTAACGTTAAGAGGGGGGTTTGAATGTAGTAGATGTAGAAAATTTCCATGTGAGGGACCACTATGTCGTACTTGAATATTTTTCATAACATTAGCATTTTGCAGAATTCTAACCATCACGTACCCGTTCTGTAGCAATTCTAGCTGCTTCAACAACATAGATGTTTTGCATAACGCACTTAATTGGGTTGGCAAGTTTTCTGGTTATTAGTACATAAACTTATTTTTGCAGCACAAACGGAAAAATACAACAAGATGATCATTCACATCTGGTGGTAAGAGGAACATGAAGCATGAAATACAACCATTTCGTAATATCATTCGGGCAAAGAAAACAGAGATGTGATGTTTGTACATCACTTGAAGGGGTAAGTGGATAAGGGATGTATGTAAAATTTTTACGAAAATTGAGTTGCTGTCGTAGATGGAGGAGGTATGTGTTGGTCTGTTCTGTGAAACTGACAGTAGCTGTCCAAGAGCTGTATTAACAGAAATACTAGTGTCATAAAGGAGGTATGCAACAACAACCATTTATATTTATAGTGGATGAAGGACGTATGAAACACAAATAGCACGTACCTCCTTCCTATAGTGCCGTGAATATGCTGTGTAACATACCACCTCCACGCACAACGATTGTGTGAGTTGAAACCTGTTACGACTAGTGCCAAAGATAATTTATGCCACGAAAATTGGGGCTCTTTGCTATACAACAGTATAAAACAAATCCCCACAAAAGACAGAATACTGGAGCTTTAAAATACAAGACTGCCTTATACCAATATAACATAACATACAGGGTAAAACAAACTACTACATGGAAACGAGCTCTTGTTTCATTATACAACATCAGCATGAAGAAGGTTAACTTAATCCAAAAACAAATACACATGGGTTTAGCTGCTCCTCTACCAGACAAAAGGGGAAAACATAATAATAGACCCAACAAAACTAGTGACGATGTTGTAGCTGATATAATCCAGCATATTTCAAGTTTCCCTTCAGAATCATCGTGTTATTCATGAAATTGCAATATCCATACGAAATATGTCTGCTCTTTTATCTATCATGCATAAGCTTTATATTGAAACGTGTAATGCTGACAAAGTCCACAATCAATTCAAAGTTAAAGAATGCACATACCACTATACCTTCAACAATGAATTTAATTTATCGTTCGGACATCCCAAAAGTGACACTTGTAGCACTTGCGATTCTGGTGGTGCAAATGAGGAACATACTGAAAACTACAAAGCAGCTTTTGTGGCTTAGGATGTCGATAGGGAACTAGCCAAAAATACAAATGGTGTTCCATATATAACATTCGACCTCCAACAAATGATGCCTTTGCCTCGACTCAGTACTTCTAAAGCATTTTACCTACGCTAAATGTAGTTCTATAATTTAGACACACAAGTAAAGAAGTAGATAAAACAGTTTTTTGCACATGCAGGGGTGGTAATGAGGTCACCAGTTGTCTTTCCACTGAATTTGAACTGGCACTTAAACAAAAAACATTTAATTACATACTCCTGTGCAGGGAAGAACAAACATTTCCTAATGCTGTGTGTTTATAAGTATATTGTACAAAAATGAATTTTCAAAATAATCGACCATAAGTTTTATGAAGTAGGTCATTCATACTTGGATTCGAACCGGGATTTTGGCCGAATAGAAAAAAACTCTGGACGCAGCAAGTGCGTTACGGAAGTGAATTTTCATTAAAATGTTTTTAATTACAAATACATCACTCTAATGCGAGCAGGCATCAATTTGGTTACCGGTATAACCTATATAATAGGAACAAAGTACCATATTTTACCAAAATAATTATTTGAAAATGTACAAAAATTTACCGAAAATAAACTTTATATGTTTCCGAGAAAACTGGTCTCCTAGCCAATGAACCTTAGGTTAATAGCAAATTGAATTATTGAAATTTGAAACATTTAATAAAAATTCGAAACCAAAACTCCCTTGTTGCATTCATACAAAAATTTTCCGAAAATAAAGTTAAATGTTGGTTTCCTAACCAACAAAACTTACGTCAATAGCAAATTGAGTTATTGAAATTTAAAGGATTTAATGAAAATTTGCTACCAAAACGCACTTACTGCGTCCAGATTTTTTTCTTGCAAACATGCATCATATGTCGATAAAAAATGCTAAAATGCAGTAACGAATGTGTTCTACGAAAATTAGATAAAAATTATAGACCGTTAAACCATAAACTTCACTAAACCTACACCAAAAGCATCAACTTAACTTAACCGACAGCCAAAGCATCAGAGAAAGGGTCTACTTAAAATGAATTTTCTGTAAATATTTTAGTAAAATGAAGGGCAATGACGGTTGATCTGAAAGTTTAGGGTTCGCTGAACGCTCTTCTTGCAACATTTTCTTTTCACAATCCGTATTTGTTTCACGTTCTTTGCCTAAACATTGCCAATTTTGACGTTTTAAATTGCGAGTTGGGCGTTTTAAGGAAAACTCCAAAATGTGTTTCTTTAGCTGCCCGTAACTTTCTGGTCCTTAAACTTAGAGACCTAAATTTTGGTATATGGTTCACTCTTTATAATACAAATATGCTTACCAAATCTGGTTGCCCTCACTTTGTTATTTCCGGAGATATGAATTTTTTTAGAAAGAAAACACAAAATATTCCGGGAAAACCTTGTCCGATTTTCCTGGCTAACGAACATATCCAAGCCACTTGCAAAAGGAAGGTACTCACCAAATTTGATTAACATCAGTCTATTATTTTTTGAGTTATCGCTACGCTATATATATATATATATATATATATATATATATATATATATATATATATATATATATATATATATATATATATATATATATATATATATATATATATAATATATATATATATATATATATATATATATATATATATATATATATATATATATATATATATATATATATATATATAAACACGGATCTCTCCATTAGTGAATTTTTGTAAGAAAATTTCCTAAAAAAGAAAATTTGAATCACCAACGACTTATGGGACACCCTGTAATTGTAGAAATATTTTTTAAGATGTAGCTCAAGACACCCTATAATTAATGTATACAATTTTTTTCGTATCGTGCATAATAACGGATATATGGGACTTTAAACATTTTTTACGAAAATTCGACAAAAATGATATACCATTAACCGATAAACTCTATAGCCAACACTACTGCCAAAGTATCAGATAAAGGGTCTATTTGAAATGAATTTTCTGGGAATATTTTAGTAAAATGAGGGACAATGACGATTGAAACTAAGACTTCAGGCTTTGTAAAACATTCTTCTTGAGACATTTTCTTCCCATAGCTCATATTATTTTCAGGTTCATTGCCTAAATATTACCAATTTTGACGTTTTAAATTGCAACTTTGAAGTTTTGAGGAAAACCCAAATTTATTTTTCTTTAAATGCCTGTAACTTTTTTGTCCTTTAACCTACAGAGCTAAATTTTGGTAGGTAACTTACATATAATGATATAAACCTGCGTACCAAATTTGCCCTTACTTTGTTAATTCCGGAGATATAAATATTTTTCGAAAGAAAACACAAAATTTTCCGGGGAAACCTGGGCGGATTTTCCTGGCTAACGAACTTATCCAAGCCACTTGTGAAAGGAAGGTACTCACAAAGTTTTATCAAAATCAGTCCATTATTTTTTTAGTTATAGGTGTGACACATAAATATATAAACATATATAAATATATATATATATATATATATATATATATATATATATATATATATATATATATATATATATATATATATATATATATATATATATATATATATATATATATATATATATATATATATATATATATATATATATATATATCACAGCGAAAAAATAATGGGCCGATTTTAATTGAATTTGGTGAAAACCTTCCATTTGCAAGTGGCTTGGATAATTTCGTTAGCCAGGAAAATCGGCCAAGGTTTTCGCAGAAAATGTTGTTTTCTTTCGAAAAAAATTCATATCTCCGGCAGCCAATTTGGTACGCGGGTTTATATCATTATAGGTAAATTGTGTACCACAATTTAGCTCTGTAAGTTAAAAGACAAAAAAGTTATACGCACTTAAAGAAAAATAAATTGGGGTTTTCCTCTAAACGTAAAAGTCGCGATTTAAAATGTCAAAATTGACAACATTTAGACAAAGAACCTGAAACTAATACGGGCTATGAAAAGAAAATGTCTCAAGAAGAATGTTTTACAAACCTTGAAGTCTTAGCTTCAACCGCCATTGTCCTTCATTTTACTAAAATATTTCCAGAAAACTAATTTCAAATACACCCTTTCTCTGATGCTTTGGCAGTAGTTTTAGCTATAGAGTTTATCGTTTAATGGTATATAATTTTTGTCGAATTTTCGTAAAAAATCAATAAAGGTCAATATATCCGTTATTATACAAGATATGAACAAAAAGCCTGGACGCAGCAAGTGCGTTATGGTAGTGAATTTTCATAGAAATGATCTGGCACAAAATATTTTATAACATTTTTTTCTTGTAACATAGAAATCTAAATTTTGGTATATAGTTTGCTTTTTATATCGTAAACCTATCTACCAAATTTGGTTATCATAGATTTTTTATTTTTTAAGATAGAAATTTTTTTCAAATGAAAACTCAAAATTTTCCCGGAAAACCTCGTCCGATTTTTTTGATTAACGAACTTGTCAAAGCCTTTTATACAAGTAAGGTACGTGCCAAATTTTATCAAAATCGGCGTATTATTCTTTGAGATAAAAATTTTTTTCGAATGAAAACTCAAAATTTTCCCGGAAAACCTCGTCCGATTTTCCTGACTAACAAACTTGTCAAAGCTATTTACAAAAGAAAGGTACATGCCAAATTTTATTAAAATCGGCTAATTACTTTTTGAGATAATAATTTTTTTCGAATGAAAACTCAAAATTTTCCCGGAAAACCTCGTCCGATTTTCCTGACTAACGAACTTATCCAAGCTATTTACAAAAGAAAAGTACATGCCAAATATTATCAAAATCGGCGTATTATTTTTTGAGTTATCGGTGTGATACACACACACACACACACACACACACACGCACGCACGCACGCACGCACGCACGCACGCACGCACGCACGCACGCACGCACGCACGCACGCACGCACGCACGCACGCACGCACACACACACACACACACACACACACACACACACACACACACACACACACACACACACACACACACACACACACACACACACACACACACACACACACACACACACACACACACACACACACACACACACACACACACACACACACACACACACACACACACACACACACACACACACACACACACACACACACACACACACACACACACACACACACACACACACACACACACACACACACACACACACACACACACACACACACACACACACACACACACACACACACACACACACACACACACACACACACACACACACACACACACACACACACACACACACACACACACACACACACATATATATATATATATATATATATATATATATATATATATATATATATATATATATATATATATATAAACATATAAAAATTGAAACTGACCCCGGATATGGGTTCTAGGGGTCCTAGATCGCGCTCATTTGAAGAAATTTTTTCAAAATTCAAAAGTCGAGATCTCCTCATTAGTGAATTTTTTCTAAGAAAATTCACTAAAATTGTACACATTAAATATAGGGTGTCTTGAGCTACATCTTAAAAACTTATTTCTACAATCACAGATGGCCCATAAGTCATTAGTAATATATATATTTTTTTAATCGAACCGCCTTGTTATTGCATTTTTGCATTTCCCATTCAAATATAATGCATGTTTTTTAAGAAAAGAAATTCGGGATGCAGCAAGTGCGTTATGGTAGCGAATTTTCATTAAATGCTTCAAATTTGAATAGCTCAATTTGCTATTAACCTATAAGGTTGACCAAGAAACCGTTTTTGTCAGGAACACTAAGTTTACTTTTGGATATTTTTGTACATTTTCAAACAATAAAGTTATTTTGATGAAACATGGCACATTGTTTATACTATATAGGCTATACTGGTAACCAAATTTGATGCCTGCTTTCTTAAAAAAACACACATTATTGCCATTGAAAAATCTTTTTATGAAATTTTTTATGAACATTCACTACCATAACGCACTTGCTGCGTCCCGAACTTTTTAATCATGTCAAACCCAGGCGTGTTGCGTCTGCTTACCAGTATAACATATATAGTAGAAATAATGTACCATATTTTATCAAAATAACTTTATTGTTTGAAAATGTACAAACATTTTTCGAAAATAAATTCAAAATGTTCCCGAAAAAACTAGTTTCCTGGCCAACGAACCTTATAGGTTAATAGCAAATTGAGTTATTCAAATTTGATGCATTCAATAAAAACTCGCTACCATAACGCACTTGCTGAGTCTCGAATTTATTTTCTTACAAACATGCATTATAATTTCGTGATCGAAATTCCATACATTTAAGGTCAGCTCAGAACTGACACTGATAGGGGAATCTGCCGGTCTAATTAAAAGAAATCATTGTTTAATCTATTTCAAATAAGCAGATTTTCCTGGTTAACGAACTTATCCAAGCCACTTGCAAAAGGAAGGTACTCACCAAATCTGATCAAAATCGGTCCATTATTTTTTGAGTTATCCGTGTGATACATACATACATACATACATACATACATACATACATACATACATACATACATACATACATACATACATACATACATACATACATACATACATACATACATACATACATACATACATACATACATACATACATACATACATACATACATACATACATACATACATACATACATACATACATACATACATACATACATACATACATACATACATACATACATACATACATACATACATACATACATACATACATACATACATACATACATACATACATACATACATACATACATACATACATACATACATACATACATACATACATACATACATACATACATACATACATACATACATACATACATACATACATACATACATACATACATACATACATACATACATACATACATACATACATACATACATACATACATACATACATACATACATACATACATACATACATACATACATACATACATACATACATACATACATACATACATACATACATACATACATACATACATACATACATACATACATACATACATACATACATACATACATACATACATACATACATACATACATACATACATACATACATACATACATACATACATACATACATACATACATACATACATACATACATACATACATACATACATACATACATACATACATACATACATACATACATACATACATACATACATACATACATACATACATACATACATAGATATATATATATATATATATATATATATATATATATATATATATATATATATATATACTCCTCGAGTGAACGGAACCTCCGGAGTACCGGCCAACCCTCCAGAGTAACCCGCCTTGCACCACACAGGGGGTTCTGATGGCGTGGACAGTATTTCCCCCATTCTCGTGGGAACAACATGAAGATCATAAATATATATGGAACCAAAACCAACGAGGCTCGAGGAGTGGCTCTGGCTACAGAATCGTGCGTTGAGTCTATTCCGGAAACGGAGACGAGCCAGGGGGCGGCAGGGTCCGCGGACTCTGGAGGTCTCACGACCGACATAGATACGGGGGATCGGGGGGTAGCTTTGGCCACAGACTTGTTTACGACACCCAAGCTGGAGGCTGGGTCCCACTGGAGGGAGGCGAGGTCCGCGGACGCTGGGGGCCCCTCCACCAGTGAGGACCATACTGTAGGGGTAGAACGACTGCCCCGGCAGTCCAAGCGTCTTTCCGGGGCGCAAAGAAAGAAGTTCCAGAGGGGGCAGAAAATGGCGACCGGGACGTGGACGGTCGAGAAACCTGTAAAGGCGCAAGAGGGGAATGCTAGTCAGAAAAGGACGCGCTCGGACTCTAGCACGCCTACTACAGACAGACGTCCCAAAAGGGCCAGGGCACCTGTAAAGGCGCAAGAGGAGAGTGCGAGTCAGAAGACGCCGCGCTCGGGCTCTAGCACGCCTACTACAGACAGACGTCCCAAAAGGACCAAGCAGGAACACCGGCGCAGACTGGCTCGTATAGGGAGGCTGCAGAGGGCCTCAGGATGGCGGTGATTAGCAGACGCCATCCTGACGTCACGCTAGACCAGGGGAAGGCGGAGCTGATCCAGGCTACAGTGGTAGCAGCGGTGGACTCTCTTTAGGAAGGGGAGAGCCCGCCTCAGTTCCACCGGGCGCGCCTGGCGGTGGGTATCCTCTGGATAACCTGTACCGGACCGCAGTCGCGGGACTGGCTGCGGAAAACGATCGGGGGCCTCGGTCAGATATGGGACGGGGCGGACTCGACTGCCGTCGAGCCCAAAGAACTCCCAAAGAGACGCAAGGTCCTCGTACGGATCCCTGACACCGTCCCGTAGGAGACGGTGATCAGTAGACTGAAGATCCAGAACCCTGAACTGGGGACACAACACTGGTCGGTTCTAAGCAGGAAGGCAGAGAAAGGGCAGACTCTCGCCTTCTCGATCGACCAGGCGTCTTACAGAGCCCTTGAAGGAACTTCCTTCAGGATATTAAGGGCCTGGGAAGGGTTAGCTTCCGCCCACTGGTGAAGCAATTAGGAGTTAATGGGGCTTACGTTCCTTCAGGTCAACCTCCAACACAGTAGGGCAGCCACGGCCGGACTACTGATGGCTTTGAGAAACACGGATGTGGCTCTCATCCAGGAACCATACCCCTATAAAGGAGAGATCAAGGGACTCGGCGGAGCTGGTGGAAAGCTCATCTACAGCAGATCCAGCGAGAACCCGATGGCCTGCATTTTTGTCAGGAAAGGAATAGAGTTTCTGCCTTTTATGAATTTCTGTTCCAGGGACCTGGCAACGATCAAAATCCTATGTGGAGGAGCGGATGGGCCGAGGGACATTACTATCGTGTCAGCCTATCTGCCAGGGGACAGCACGGTACACTCAGAAATAGAGGCGCTTTATAGGCGGACAGCTAGAGTAGACTGGACAGCCGCTAAAGAGGTGGTTACTTGGAGCAAAATCAGATGGGCCATTAACAGCTTTAAGCCATACAAATCCCCGGGATTTGATGGAATAATGCCCATCATGCTCCAACGGGGGATAGATATACTGGCGCCGGCGCGTACTCTCATTATGAGGGCCAGCCTGGCCCAGTGGTACATTCTGAGGGCATGGAGACTGGCCAGGGTTGTATTCATTCCTAAACCTGGGCGTCCAACAGACCAGGCAAAGTCCCTGAGGCCAATAAGTTTCATCTCCTTCTTGCTAAAAACAGTGGAAAAACTGCTCGACTGGCACATTAGGGGCGGTGTACCTGAAGCATATCCCCTACACTGCAGACAATATGCACACAGAGCAGGATTCTCATCAGAAACAGCACTGCACCAATTGGTGCTGAAGCTGGAAAATACGCTGGAGAACAGGGATGTGGCGCTGGGGGGCTTCCTAGACATAGAGGGGGCCTTCAGCAACACCTCATTCAGATCGGTTCTGGCAGCTGTCAGGGAGCGTGGAATAGAGGAGACCTGCTGCAGGTGGATCGGTTCCATGCTCAGGGACAGGGCGGTGTTCACCTCTCTCGCAGGAAGGACTCTGCTGGCGGGGGTCGCGGCGGGGTGTGCGCAGGGGAGCGTTCTGTCTCCCTTGCTCTGGTGCCTAGTCGTGGACGGCCTGCTGGGGAGGCTCTCTGGAGGGGGGTATGAGGTACAGGGCTATGCAGACGAGATTGTCATCGTAGTTCAAGAAAAGGTTACAGTCAGTGTGGGAGCCCATGAAGACAGCACAGGGTGGACGTTTGGTTAACGACACCAAAATTAACATATTTCATTTGGCGGAAATATCTGTATTCTTTTATTAGCTACCGGATGTGCTTCTGCCGATATCTATTTTACAAAGCAGTCTATCAGGAAACTGCTTATAGGCGGCAGAGCGAGATTCATACATTTCTTATGATTATTACTATATATATATATATATATATATATATATATATATATATATATATATATATATATATATATATATATATATATATATATATTTTCGAAGGCATTTAACTGTCCTGGTTTTCTAACATTTTAAAATTAATTTTAGATTCTCTCTCTTATCTTAATTGTGCTAAATGTTCTTTGAATCTAGGTTAGGTTAATTTGTCAGTGGGCCCTAACGGTCCCTTCACTGCGACCTTAAGGTCTATTGTGGCTCACGACTAATTTGTCTTATATTTCGCCCAACAAATCCAGCCTCCTACAGAGGTCGAAATTTTTTATGAGCGAAAGTTGACCCAGATCTTCTCGTGCAAGCCAAAAGGCAGGTGTCTTATCCTGTCTGCAGCCGGACAGGAACATAGCACATGCTCTGCTGTTTCGTCAATACACCACCGGCACCCAGTCTCTTGACCGAGACCAATTCAGTACATGTGGTGACGCAAGCGGCAGTGTCCTGTATACAGGCCGACTAGAGTTCTCAGTTGTTGTCTGTTTAGCTCTAAAAGTTTTTTAGCCCTTGACTCTGAAAGGCCATTTATGAAGGCCTTAGTGTGCTAATTCTAGCAGATTTTTCCATTGCTGGATTGTCATTCTATCTGTCCAGGTCTTTAAGGTGCGTTTTGCTGTGCATGATGATATCCCCAGCACAGGTTCTGGTCCGATAAAGTCGTCCTGGGCACCACCCCTGGCAAACGCGTCGGCCGCTACATTGCCATCAAGGTCCGAGTAACCTGGTATCCAGAGCAGCGACACCTCATTGCAGCTGCTTAGTTTGTTGAGGGCAGATTTATGGCTCCATACCATTTTTGAATTGCAAAGGTAGAAACCAAGTGCCCTTATTGCAGCTTGGCTATCTTTGAATCCAATCCCAATAAATCTTTTTGTTTGTCCGAAATATTTAAGATCACAATCTTTACAACTTATTTAATAAATTAAAGGCCAAAATGACGGAAATTTATGAAATAAGCTGTAAAGATTGTGATCATAAATACATTGGATAAACAAAAAGATCTATTGGAATTAGATTCAAAGAACATTTAGCACAATTAAGATATGGTACTATAGATAGATCTTCCATCACCCGACATATTTGGTATAATAATGACCATGTTAATGAGGATAATCTAAAATTAATTAGTTGTAATGTTAGAAAACCAGGACACCTAAACGCTAATATATATATATATATATATATATATATATATATATATATATATATATATATATATATATATATATATATATATATATATATATATATATATATATATATATATATATATATATATATATATATATATATATATATATATATATATATATATATATATATATATATTGCTAAATATAGTAATAAAAAATATATGAACCTCACTCTGCCGCCGATGAGCAGTCTCCTGATCGATTGCTTTGAAACATAAATACCAACAGAAGTACGTCTGATAGATAATAAAAGAATACAGATATTTCCGCTAAAATATGTAAATTTTGGTGTCGCTGTACCTTCATAAATCGTTAGTGACAGACTACATGCAGAAGAATATGAATAGAGTTGCGGATATAAGATATTTATTCATCCTCTAATGACGCTAACTCTATTAGTGAAATGATTGTCCGTTTTTTTTAAATATAAATACAGTTGCGGATATAAGATATTTAGAATTATTCATCATCTGATGACGCTAACATGGTTAGTGAAAAGATCGTCACGTTTTTTTAAAATGTGTTGTGGTGATTTGAGTTCTCGAAGTTTGCTTAGCTTTTATTTTTGCTAAAAACCTGTATATAAATGTAACTATATGTATTTGAAATTTTTACATGTATGATGTAAGCAAATTATTAAAATAAAAAAATACATACAATAATCATAAGAATAGTGCTGCAAATTGAATCTTAACTTCCACATAGCTGTGATAGTCTACTCTCTTCAGAAAGACATTCTCATGGAATAAATTTAGGGCCCATGACTTGACCACAAAGAAAATATTTGAATTCCTGTACCCATAAACTTTTGAAAGGTTATGTTATTCGAGTTTTATTGTAAAAATGTTAATTTTCACCAAATCGCCACTTATGTATCACCTACCCCCTGAAGCGATCTTACCCAAAAACAAAATTCGAAGTGTTCCTTTCTCCTCTCTGCACCAATCGCATATCGCCGTTCCGAATGCAAGCTGTTTTACATGTAGGTATTCATAATACCAAATACGAAATAGGAAATACATCAAGTAGATACACGGGTATGATCAGATATATGGGTTTGGGAACGTCTACTACTATACTAAAATCGTGTGCGGAGTATAGATACTGGACGCCTATAGAAAATTGGATACTAAGTAACGATCACTTGTCTAAATGAGTATTCGTTACTTTGGGTATTCCAAAGTTCTGAATACAAAGTATTTGGTACTGTATTATATTACCCGCCCATCGCTAATGCACAGTATCAAATGATTTTGATAAGCCAAAAATATGCTAACATAATTGCCTTCGCCAACATTCTTATATACATTGGCAATCATTTGGAAAAATGCAGTTTCAGTGGACCTATTGTTCCGAAAGCGATGCTGACACCCGATATTCTATAGCCTTTTTTTATTATTGAAGTTATGCAGCCTATTATATGCTATCCTTTAAAATTTTAGAAAAAACACTCAAAGGGTGAATCTGACTGTAATGACTAACATTCACGTCATAACCCCCTTCAGCAAAGCAATTACATCTGAAAGCCTTAGTAAATCAGGCAAACAGCTTGTCTCGAATGATACATTAACTACTTGAAGCAAAGGTAACAACAAATAATCTGCTAGTTGTTGTCTGAACTGTGATTGAAAACCTCTTGTTCAGCTGAAGACTTACCACCTGTCGAGTTAATTGCACCAAGCAATACACCACCCCACCATAAATATATATTGCGCCTGAGAAAAGCTTTCGATGTGTACTTGGGAGAGAAATATTTATACTAAAATGATCTGATACAGCGCTGGAAGCTGTGGTGGAGAAATAATAGCTAAACTCGTTTGATATTTATTTAGGACCAATTATTAAATTGCTACCAATGTTTAATTGGAATATTATATTTTTTTCTCATGTCTATCCATTTTTATATTAATAAGTTTCCATACTTGTTTTTGTTTGTTTGCAGAATTATTTATTTTATTCAGATGGGTTGTTTTTTATTTCTCGAATTCTTAATAAATACTTTGACCTTGGCCTTCCATAAACATTCGTTAGGCCAGGATCAGTGCACCTAGACATTAACCAGAAATGCTCTTTTTTTACTCTGTGCAATAAGTTCTTCATTTAACCAATCATTTGAACTGACTCTATTTCTAATCAATACTCTCCTCAAAGGGCAACATACATCAACAAACCATAACAATGTGCCTAGAAAGCTGCTTAATCGTTCGTTTACATCCCGGACGCATAGAACATCTTCCCAATCTTCCAGTGAAAGCTTATTAGAAAGCATAGTCATATTATTATTGTCAAAACGGCGCCTGAAGACAACATATCAATCATGTAACTTTAACCCAGGACCATGCATACACAAAGCAAAGACATTTGCAACGTGATCTACAACACTTGGGTCGACAATTTTACAACTATAACATGTTTTTTCAACATTTGTTACAAGATAATCAATTGGGCTGCTGCTTGTCCTGTCACAAACGTCAGTAAAAACCCGTGTTGGACTATGGTACTAATTCATAATTTAAAATTTCGGGACGCAGCAAGTGTGTTATTGTAGTGAATTTTCATAAGAATTGTACACTATTATTATACAGCATATTACTAAAATTAATACTTCAAACTTACACAGACCTTGAAGATCGATTTTAGAGGCCCTAGTACACGCACATTTGAAGAATTCTTTCGAAAGTGCTACCATTGATATCTCTCCATTATCAAAAAAAGCTTGTGGTTTAACTCCTTTTGAGCAAAATGCCCAAAACTCAATTTTCTATGAAGCTAAAAATTAAATTTTCCTATATCTATAGATAGTGTGTCTCTTTAAAAAAAAAACTTGTATTACAAATTTCATTAAAGTTACAAAAGCTTTTCAGAAGGAAACTTTATTCATATTTAGAAAAGTATCTGCCAATTATAGACGTAACCGTTATTTTTCCTTATTAATCACCTGAATGATTTCGTTGTAGTCAACCTAATCAAACCGATTTTTTCGATATCAACAATAACAAAAATGTCTGCTGACATTTATAATTTCAGACTCAAAGGTTACAAACTTATCCAGGCGTTATATACAAAAATGAGATCTTGTTCAAAACATATGAAATCTGTACACTATTGCTCCTCCAAAGGCCAAAATAAAACAAAAAGAAAACCATACATTCATTAAGTCTGAATCGATGACGCAACTTTATGCTTAGAAGACAAGCTGGTTACCACTGCACTATCTGATACGTTAACTATTGTTTTGTTTACATGATACCTAGCACGGGCTTCATGTCCAAAATATGTTATTATTAAAAGTATACGTAACAATTAGTTATAGAATTAGTAGAATTTCCATTCAAACACATACAATGACTGTTTATATCTTATATGACGTCATATGTTTAAGTTTAAGATAAAAAAGAAACTATTTTAAACCTTTTTTATAGAGACTTGACTTGATTTTGTTTATATTTACACTATATTATGCTACACTTTCAGTCTAAAACTTTATTTGGGGCCGTTCATCAAGTTACAAACATAGTGTATTTTAAAAATTGATTGAATTCCCCAGTTAAATAACAATTAGGTACTTGGCAAATTTTTAATTTCATGTCGTCTGCCATTTGCAATATTTGTAGCCGAAATTTCATGATTGTTGGTTCGGGTAGTATGTTTTATGCCAGTTATTTATTTTGTTTCATTACTGTTAATGTATGGTTTATACCTGTTGTATGAATTAATCTACGCGCGATATTTAACTACTCTGTCAGGCATTGGACTTTAACCACTACATCGATTTTGCTGGAGATGCCTTGAACATTTACGAGTAAAATTCTCAGTTTTACCTTAGCATGTTCCCCGCCAACATCCATACTTATCCTGCTATTTGTGCTACACTCGCTTGTGCCCGATTGAAAGAAGCATCAGGTTGATGACCACGACCAACATCAGCAGAATCTGAAACTCCACACTTTTGAAAAGTGTCTGTCACTTTAACAAAGATTACATTTTGTTATGTCCCCATTTTTAAATGCAATACCGATATGATTTTCTGATGAACTTTCATTCGTCCCAAGTTGTAACCGCTCCTAGAGTTAACATCAACACATTTAAAAATTCCTTCAACACAGAACATCACATTTTTCAAACCAATTACTGTCCATTTAGGGCTTTAGCACAATGCTGCGAATGTGAAACGGAAGCGAACCGAACCGAAACACTAGCAATACAACGAAACTGTCTAGCATGATTTTGAATACTGCATCTCACAGCACAGGGAACGAAATTAGTTCGCCTTGCGTCCGCGACGATTTCGTACATGTCGACATTTTCGGTGGTTCGCATGTGTTAAATTATAAAAATGGATAGTTTGACGAAAAATTAATTCAAGCCGTGGGACAACGACCGTTTTTACACTAATTGAGCCACAATGATCATAAAAATAACTTTAAGAAGATCCTAGCTTGGACACATATTGCTAATGAAATAGGAGGTGACAGCGGTAAGAAAATGAAATTATATTTTATTATTTATTATGAGTTTATTTCTGAGTTCTTTGTAATATTGTAATATCAAATAACTATAAATTCCTGCCATCCTGGCGTTCACAGTTATTTAAGTAGCATTTTCAAGTAATTTACACGTCAAAAAAATTAACAAATTTGTCTCCTATAGCAAATTGGCAGATTGTAGTCGGATAGTAGCAGTCGGTCGAAATGCTTGTACTATGTCGTCCAGACTTTCATAAGTATACAACAACGCTCCTTCTTCATGTTGTAAAAAATTGTGTAAACATGTAGCTGCCTTGACAGTTTTTATTGTGTTTCTAACATCTGTCTCGAGAGGTTGCAAAAATACTGGAAATTTTTGCGACATAATACCAAACGAATACTCCACAACAACTCAAGCTCTGCTGAGTTTTTCATTGCATTTTAAATTCTTTGAGTCATTTGTCATTGACTCTTTTGCAAAGGGTCTCATGAAAAAGATTTCTAATTTAAAGCCACCATCACTAATAAACACATAGGGTACTGGTTCAGCCGATCCAGAAAGTGGTGTGTCGGTTGGTATATCCAGATTACCATTTTTAGTAAATTGTATCGTTTGCACCATTCAAATATAGCACTATCACTATCTTTCACATAACTTCCAACATCTTCAGAAACAAATTTGTAATGTGCACCCACGACTGCAAGTAGGACCAACGAAAATCTATTTTTATAGCAGAAATACATATTGCCAGTATTTGGTGCACATTTCAAAGTGACATGTTTGCCATCTACACTGCCAAGACAATTAGAGAAACCCCAAATGCCGTAAAAATCTTATGCTATCTTTTTCCCATCTTCTTCTTTTCGTTGAGTCATATAAAGTGGTAGTAGAACATTCCATATTGCTTTGCTTATGCTATGTACAATTTGTAATATAGTGGAATTACCAACACAGCAACTATTTGATACTGTTTTAAATGTATCGCCCGTGATCAAGCATCTGAAAATTAAGACAAAAATTATCAACTTATTAATATTTTAGGTGAAGCTATGAAAGAAAAATGGGAGAATTTACGGGATACCTATAAGAAATACAAAAAATATTCGCACATATTTACCGGACAGGCCGCAAACAAGTTAAAAAATTGGATTTGGACTGCCCAGATGCAGTCCCTCAATGGATCCTTAACAATGAGAACCACTGGAGGTACTCCGCTGAGTTCTAACACAAATAAACACGCAATCAAGTTCGAGTACACAACCAAACACACAGCCAAATACAAGTACAGCCACGCAACCAAACACTCAACCAAGTACAATAACAGCCACCAGGTACCTACACACAATCAAGTCCAAATACAATAGAAAACACAGCAGGAAGATATTGGCAATAGCAGAAAAAGAGGAGAAGTAAGGACGCTTCTGATAAAATTATTGACTATCTGAGAAGCAAAGCCTCTGAGAAACATGATCAGACTACAGACAAGTTGGATAAAACTGATTATCTTTTTTTAAACTATGCAGATACTTTTAAATACTTAAGCCCAAGAAAACAAGCTATACTTACATTAGAAGCAGCAAAAGTATTTACTGATGCTGAAGTTGCACGAAGTAGAAATACAGACTACAAGTACTCCCAACATATTCCATCATCAGTGATCGTTCTGATTCTAGCCAGATTTTTAATTTATCAGTGCAAAATGCGGATAACAATATCAGACCCACTTAAGATGCCAATGATTGTGGACATATAATCAAATTGTCCATGGACATTGCTAATAATTTTCCTGAAGATGCCAATTTGTGAATATTGCATTACTTATAATTACTTTCAATCGCATTTTTGTATTGATTACATTAAAATAAGTCAAAATAAATAACTTACCTTAGGAAAATAACTAGCCTTTCTTTTGAGCTTATGGGTTCCCCCAGTTTGTTTTGTTATGTGAGGTTCTAGCAATCCATGCAGATTTCAAAAGTAAGGACAGTCATTTGGAAGTATCCATGAAATCTGTCATCATTGCTCATCAATTCAGAACATAAATTTTCAAATTTTCCATGGGACTTTTTTTTACTTTTATTGGTATCATGAACACAAACTAGACTAATCAGTAACAAAATTTCTTCGGTATCACTGTTGGATAACAAAGATAAATCATATCCACTGTCACTGCTGGATGACATATTTATGTATCAGATTCACTGTCACTGCTCGATAGTATAGTTGTAGGCTCAGAAGCACTGTACATGTATTGTTTTTAAAATGTGTTTTTTTTGTGATCAAACACAACAGTGTAGCGTGTTGTTTGACATCAAAATGGCATAGATTCTGTTCGCATTCAGTAGACAATTCAAATAGGTTTATTACACGAAAGCGATACGAAAACGTAACGAACACTACAGTCAGTTTTTGGTATGCTTCCGCGTCCTTGTGTGCTACAGGCGTTACAATAACTGTTGGGTAAAAGGGGAGTACACAAACTATTTTAAGGTAATACTAATCTGTGTTATAAAGAAATGCTATCAACTGAGATCGCCATAGCAACATATTTAGCTATTAAACTGCACCACCAAGATATTTGAAAAAATAATAAAGCTTCGACTGGAATGGTATTGCGAAAATGCAGAAAGGTTTTAGAAGGGAAGAGGAATTATCGAAACAATCAACTAGTATCGACAACATTACATATAACAGCACATTCACATAAAAATAGTGCTGCAAATTGAATTATAACTTCCACATCGCTGCGATATCTACTCTCATCAAAAAGACATTCTCGTGAAATCAATTTAGGGTCCATGACTTGATCACACAGAAAATATTCATATTCCTGTACCCATGTTTTAACAAAAAATGTAAATTTTCACCAAATCACACGTCATTTATCCCCTGCCGCCTGAATCGATCTCACCCAATAACAATTCAAAGCGTTCATTTGTCGGCTGCTAACTGGGTACCAAATTTGAAGATGATATCTCAATTCGTTCGACAGTTATTGCACCTACTAATAGACAGACGTACAGGGGAACAGACCAAAAAAAAAGTCGTTCCAGAATCAAGTATCCTATACGTTTCAAGACTCAATGCCGTTTTAGTAACAAAATTTTTTTTGAAATTTATATCATCGATATTTCACCCCACACATTCAACCCCTAATTTAATTTCAGCACAGAATACCAGATGTTTGATAAAATTGAAAGTTTTATCATAAACAAACCCTAAAACGTCTACTTGAGTTTTAACAAGAAAACGTCAATTTTCGCCAAATCATCCCCCATTAATTCCCTACCCCCTGGAGTGATTTTGGCCAAAAGCAATCTGAACCATTCGTTTGTTGGGAGCTAACTGTATACCAAATTTGAAGACTATATCTCAATTAGTGACTACAGACAGACATACAGCCAGACATACAAAAATTTTTCTTTTCCAAATCATGTTGTCTATATGTTTTGACACTTTTTACAATGTTTAAGAGAAAAAAAAAATTGAAATTTTTGTCCCTGATGCCATACTTCCACATTCCACATGTATTGATGATGTGGAAGTAAAATAGCTAGGTTCAAACACTCGCGAATTGCGAAACTAATTCGTATTGGTCTATTTTGCCATCTTACACTGTGTGCGAGAGAACAAGAGGAGGGGCTACACCAGCAAGCGGATCCTCATAGCCACAGACAGCCAGGCAGCCCTTAAGGCCCTAAGTAGCCCAGGGGTAAATTCCAGGCTGGTAAGTGAATGCAGAGACGAGACGAGCGACCTGGCTGGGCAGAATGAGGTCACCCTCATCTGGATGCTAGGTCACTCGGGGGGTCAAAGGCAATGAATAAGCTGACAGTGTCGCAAAGAAAGGGTCAGCAGAACCATTTATGGGACCAGAACCGGTTCTGGGCGTGAGAAAGAGCACTGCCAGGGAATCCATTAAGTCCTGGGTCAGAAACCAACACAAGGTGTACTGGGCAGACTGTCCAGGGCTCAGACATGGGAAGTCAGTAATTAAGGAACCCAGTTCAAAGAGAGCTGTGGAGCTGCTAAATCTTAGCAGAGGACAGCTCAGGAACATAACAGGACTCTTGACGGGACACATGGCAGTCAAGAAACACCTCCATAAAATGGGATGGTTCGAGGGGGAGGAATCAGCCCAGCACATCTTGTGCGAGTATAAAGCTCTGGACAGCAAAAGACAACTGATCCACGGTCAGCCTAGACCGAAGACAGAGCAATATAAAACTTCTCCCTACCAATTGCTGTGCAGACTAGTTCAAGCCACAGTGATTTTGGAATGGGTGGAGTAGAAAAGACAAAGGGCAGGCACAATAAGCCAAAGGCTGTGGTGCTATCGGGCCGGCAAAGACGCGGACGAGTCCTAAGGGAGCACAGAAAATGGTCTATTTTAAATAACATGACACTTGACACGTTTCAATTTCTCGCGAATTCGCTAAATCTAAATTTAAAATCTGGCGGGCGGGAGTACTGCAAATTAAAAAGTGTTGTCAACAAGTGATAAATGTTTGATGCCAATTAATATATTTTGAAGTTTTATGTTATAGGAAAAGGGAGTACTATATTATATTCTATGGTTAAAGATTAACTTTTTGTTTTAACAATTGTTATCTAACATTTATCATCCTGTGTGCATGCTATGTAGGTATGCTTGTATTGTCATTTTCGTTTAATAAGTATTTACTTGAGAAATTTAGTTGGATTATTCATGCATAATGGATGATGGAAGTAATTATTATTTCGTTTGACATTGAGGTTGCGTTATAGCTACTTCCTTTTTGTTAGAAAGAAAGAAAAAATACACAGGTCAGTTGGGACTTGTAAAATATTCCAGTTTAGAAAGCGTCGATGGGTGTATCACATGTTATAGTTCAAGAGGTGCGTCTAAAATATGAGAAAGAAATTACAAATTACGATAGAATGTCTATAAAAGAACATTGGAAATCAGTAACTCCTGGTTTTGAATCAAAATTTTCCATGTTGTATTGGTGTACTTGATGGGAAACATGTCAGAATACAAGTATATAAAATATAATACATTTTTCGTTTTTGTCCTTTTTTATTGCATATTTTTAGGCACCTTGAAATACTTGATATGATTTTTTCAATTACAAAGCCTTTTTCCGTATTATTACAGTGGTTATTTAAAAGTTTTAGAAGTGGATAACGATACGTTTGCAATAATAATAAATAACGCCAGCAAAAGTTAATCTATAATTATGATACAAAACTTCAAAACAATGTTGTGCATATAGATCAGTCACTTGTCAAGATCAAAAAATGCGCCGTGATATTTCGCAAAAAATTAAACTAATTTCAATATTCCTGCACCCTAGATTTAAAATTTTGCGAAGTCGCCATAATTTCAAACCTTTCAAATGTCACATTCATTCTTCACCATTATGTTATACAAAGTCGTAGAGATACTAAGATTTTCTATTTATAAAATTAATCAGTTGGAGTTTTGCAATTCCTGGAATTTAAAATTAATCTAATTTATTATTGTGAAATGTGAAAAACTGCTTCAGTGTTTGACATGTTATTGTATAATATTTAGTCTTAACACGTATTAGTTGTTTGTTAGGCTATTTGCTGTTGGTTAGAGCATATTTGTTTTACAAACTGGTAAACAAACTATATAGCTGACCCTAAAAAAGTTTATAGAGTTACCAGGGATAAAATGCTTTGTTTTTCCATTAAAACAGCTTAGCCAGATACGAATTACCTTTAATTGTGATATAGTAAAATCTCGACATTAGAGAACCTATAAATATCCACGTTTACACACAAAAAAGTGCATGCAGCACGCATTACAAGATACCATATGGTCACGAAAACGTAGAGCAACAAATAATACCTACCTTACTTTTGTTTATTTATGTTATTATTCATACACCATCCAACAGCTTCAAAGCCAAATTAAGGATGGGCTGATACACAAAACATAATAACAATAATCAAACAAATTATACAAAAGAGAGATTCACAAATTACATCGCTTTGAAAATTATTTTTATCTCTGATATATTACATGAGAAGATATCTAGACGGTCTTGCGGTAGAAAGTAATCATTGCACATCTGATAAATTGGGGAGCCTCAGAGTCCATGCAACAGTCTTTCAGGCCGAAATGTACGCCATCCTGCACTGTGTGCGGGAGAACAAGAAGAGGTGCTACACCAACAAGTGGATCCTCATAGCCACAGACAGCCTTTAAGGCCCTAAGTAGCCCACGGGTAAATTCCTGGCTGGTGAGTGAGTGCCGAGACGAGACGAGCGACCTGGCTGGGCAGAATGAGTTCACCCTCATCTAGGTGCCGGGTCACTCGGAGGTCAAAGGCAATGAAGAAGCTGACAGTCTCGCGAAGAGAGGGTCAGCAGAACCATTTATGGGACCAGAACCGGTTCTGGACGTGATAAAGAGCACGGCCAGGGGAGCCATTAAGTCCTGGGTCAGAAACCAACACAAGGTGTACTGGGCAGACTGTCCAGGGCTCAGACATGGGAAGTCAATAATTGACGAACCCAGTTCAAAGAGAGCTGTGGAGCTGCTGAATGTTAGCAGAGGACAGTTAAGAAACATAACAGGTCTCTTGACAGGACACATGGCCGTCGAGAAACACCTGCATAAAATGGGGAGGTTCGAGGGGGACCTCGCATGCAGACTCTGCGGCGAGGGGAAGCAATCAGCCCAGCACATCTTGTGCACGTGTAAAGCTCTGGACCAGAGACAGAGCAATATAAAACTTCACCCTACCAATTACTGTGCAGACTAGTTCAAGGCACAGTGATTTTGGAATGGGTGGAGTAAAAAGACTAAGGGCATGCACAATAAGCCAAAGGCTGCAGTGCTATCTGGGCGGCAAAGTCTCGGACGAGCCCTGAGGGGAAAAAAGCAAGTGTCTGTAAACAAAACCTTGTCAAGAATCTTGCTGTTAGTATTCTTAACACGATTAAATTTTTCCAGGAGTAGTAGATTACAGAAATTTTGAAAAGCTGACACACGAGCGGAGGAGTTGTTCCGACGACAAGAATCATATTCAGGCATGTTAAAGTCGCCAACTAAGAATGTCTCACGACCATATCTTATGCACAGGGACTCGAGAGCTTCAAACAAGAGGTAGTAGTCATTCAACGGAGTATTGGGAAGTATATAAACCACAAAAACATTAAGCGAGGCCCGATGATCCGAGACTCTAACCCCCACAATGTCAAAATTAGAAAAAGCATTCAACCCGCCATAGTCCCTCCGAATATCAAGCCGACGAGTAGCAAAGCGAGAATGCACAGCAAGCAGAAACATGTCAGAATACAAGTATATAATATATAATACATTTTTGGTTTTTGTCCTTTTTTTATTGCATATTTTTAGGCACCTCAAAATACTTGATATGATTTTTCAATTACAAAGCCTTTTTCCGTATTATACAGTGGTTATTAACAAGTTTTAGAAGTAGATAATGACACGTTTGCAATAATAATAAATAATGCCAGCAAAAGTTAATCTATAATTATGATACAAAACTTCAAAACAATGTTGTGCATATAGATCAGTCACTTGTCAAGATCAAAAAATTGCGCCGCGATATTTCGCAAAAAATTAAACTCATTTCAATATTCCTGCACCCTAGATTTAAAATTTTGCGAAGTCGCCATAATTTCAAACCTTTCAAATGTCACATTCATTCTTCACTATTATGTTATACAAAGTCGTGGAGAAACTAAGATTTTCTATTTATAAAATTAATCAGTAGAGTTTTGCAATTCCTGGAATTTAAAATTCATCTAATTTATTATTGTGAAATGTGAAAAACTGCTTCAGTGTTTGAAATGTTATTGTATAATATTTAGTCTTAACACGTATTATTTGTTTCTTAGGCTATTTGCTGTTGGTTAGAGCACATTTTTGTTTTACAAACTGGTGAACAAACTATATAACTGACCATAAAAAAGTTTATAGAGTTACCAGGGATAAAATGCTTTGTTTTTCCATTAAAACAGCTCAGCCAGATATGAATTACCTTTAATTGTGATATAGTAAAATCTCGACATTAGAGAACCTATAAATATCCACGTTTACACACAAAAAAGTGCATTACAAGATACCATACGGTCACGAAAACGTAGAGCAACAAATAATACCTACCTTACTTTTATTTATTTATGTATTTATTCATACACCATCCAACAGCTTCAAAGCCAAATTAAGGATGGGCTGATACACAAAACATAATAACAAACCATAATCAAACAAATCATACAAAAGAGAGATTCACAAATTACATCGCTTTGAAAAATATTTTTAGCTCTGATATATTACATGAGAAGATATCTAGATGGTCTTGCAGTACAAAGTAATCATTGCACATCTGATAAATTGGAGACGATCGCAGCAATCGCGTACGAGCAGTCGGGAGATAGAATGTGCCTGGAACACGTGCTGCAACACGAGGCACATTGAAATTAAACTGCTGAAGCAGATTAGCTCAATTAAATACAAAATTAACCAGTTTGTATAAAAATATAACAAAACTGTACTGCCTGTGCATCGACAGACTTTGCAGACTAAAGCGAAGAAGTAAACTTTCCTGAGGAAAACCAATAGACAGATATTGACCATCCTCACGAAAGCTAAGAAATTTTAGAAATTTCCTTTGCACTGATTCTAGACTTGCCACATGTATCTCATAAGTAGGAGCCCACACAACTGAGCCATATTCAAGTCGGGAACTAACCAGACAACGAAAGTTCAGGGAGAGGGTGTCAGTCAGTGAGACATTTTTGCTGTTTCTTATCAGAAACCAAAGAGTTTTGTAAGCGGAACTGACACTCTGCTCATAAGGTGGTTTAAAAGATAGAGTACCATCAAAAACAATTCCAGGGTCCCTAACTGTCCTGGGGCGATCAAGTGGAAGCCCCTTATAATATATCTCAAAGTAATTGAATGTTTATTTAGAGTAAAGGATATCACACAACACTTTTTTTAAATTTAATATTATTGGCTGCGGCATCTCAGGCCATTAGCACATTCTTTCCCATCATTTAATATTTTTTACAAATTTTCCAGACAAAGTCAACTTGGCTCGCCCGGGAATCAAACCCGGGACCTCTCGCTTTGCAGGCTGGCACCTAGCCACCTGCGCCACGAGGGCGTCACACAACACTTAGAATCATTCATAGAAAGACCACTCCGACAACACCATTCATCAAGGATCTGAAGACAGTTCTGGAGCTGCAAACAGTCATCAACACTCGAAATATTTGCAAAAATCTTAACATCATCTACATACATTAAAAAAGGAGCATGTAAAACATGTTTAACTGGGTCGATAAATATATTAAACAGTACTGGCCCGAGTATGTAACCCTGTGGCACTCCCGAAGTTATGTGATAGGTGTTAGATTTAAAGCCCCCATTATCAACAAATTGCCTCCCTCCATCAAGGTAAGATCTGAATAGGCCAAGCAAGGCCTCGGAGAATCCGATAGCCCTCATCCTGTCAATTAGAACATAATGATTTAGACAATGGAAGGCCTTAGATAGATCAGTATACACCACATCAACTTGTGAAGAGCGATCGAGAGCGGACGCAATGAACTGTGTAACTTCAACTAAATTCGTCACAGTCAATCTCCCTGGAATGAAACCATGCTGAGAAATAGAGAGTCTGTTTTTGATGTGAAACAGTATTCGCCGAAAAAGGCAGGCCTTTAAAATCTTACAGAAGACACATAGTATGGCTATTGGTCGATAGTTTGATGGATCACCACTATCCCCCGCCTTAAAGACAGGAAAAACTCTTGACAACTTTCAAATCGCGGGGAAGTTCCAGATCTAAGAATCAATTTAAAAATGTTCTTAAGTGGAGTCAAGAAAGCATATAAGCAGTCGCGCACCAAGAAGCCAGGAAGTAGATCAGGTCCACAGGACATGTTAGCCTTAATTCTCTTAGTAGCTGTAGGTGATGAAGTAGAACCAGAACATATTGCGAAATAATAAGCAAAACTGTCAAATGCCTGTTGCTGGTTAGATGAATTCCCAATAGAAAAGTTTTGATGGAGCCGAGAAGAGCACATTTTTTTAGGATTAGACCTAACCTCTCTTTCAACCCTCTAAAAGTAGTTTAATCGAGAAAGATAAATGTCCCTCTGAAGTTTTTGTCTCAGCTCCCTAAATTTATTTAGAAACTCCACCTTTCCAGGTTTCTTAAACTTACATCACAATGAATATTTATATTTGATACTAACCTTAATTTCTTTAGAAAACAACGGGGGATACCTATTACATGCACCTGAAGCAGTCATGGGAACATACAGATCAAGCAAGTCGTAAATTCTGGAATAGAAAAAGTTAAGCATAGAATCAAAATCCTGAAGCTCATCCATACCATCCCAGCACAAGCTGCCAAGCTCTGCATACAATCCAACAAAATCACAATTTCGAAAATTATATGATCTCTGCCCAGTGTTATCAACAGGGGAAGAGACCAGTGAACCTTTGACTGGAAACTCTATGATTAAGGGGGGATGATGATCATCAGGAATCATGGGCGAATCAAGAGCCTCCTCCACCAAGCAAGTGTCTGCCCCCTGAAAATGATGGCGTCCACCAGGAATGTCCCGTGGCGGAACGAGGACCTCGGGCAAAGGAGGACGCAGGTTCGTAAGCTGTTTAACGCGGCCCAAAGGTCGGGAGAATGTGATGAATATAGACATGCCCTAACGATCTATAACAAAAGACTGAGGGACGCCAGGAAGGAGTCGTGGAGGAGGCACTGCCAGGAAGTGGAGAATACATCGGACAGTGCTCGACTACACAAGATCCTGTCAAAGGGCACTCAGACCAACATAGGCTCCCTTAGAACATCCACGGGAGGCTTCACAAGCTCGGGGGAGGAAACTATGGAAGTTTTACTCCAGAACTCCAGACGCACTTCCCCGCAATCACCTCCGGACCGGGAACACTCAGAAATAGAGACGCCTTATAGGCGGGTATCTAGAGTAGATTGGACGCTAAAGAGGTGGTTACTTGGAGCAAAATCAGATAGGCCATTAATACCTTTAAGCCATACAAATCCCCGGGTTTGATGGAATAATGCCCATCATGCTCCAACAGGGTATATATATATATATATATATATATATATATATATATATATATATATATATATATATATATATATATATATATATATATATATATATATATATATATATATATATATATACACTGGCGCCGGCGCTTACCCTCATTATGAGGGCCAGCCTGGCTCTGGGGTACATTCCGAGGGCATGGAGACTGGCCAGGGTTGTATTCATTCCTAAACCTGGGCGTCCAACAAACCAGGCAAAGTCCCTGAGGCCAATAAGTCTCATGTCCTTTTTGCTAAAAACAATGGAAAAACTGCTCGACCGGCACATTAGGGGCCGTGTACTGGAAGCATATCCCCTACACTGCGGACAATACGCATACAGAGCAGGAGTCTCAACAGAAACAGCACTGTACCAACTGGTGCTGAAACTGGAGAATACGCTGGAGAACAGGGAGGTGGCGCTGGAGGCCTTCCTAGAGATAAAATATCTGACAAATTTATGATTTGGCAGGTACATTCCCTTTGTAAATAATTAATTTTTTTCTAGAAAACTTTTTTGACTTTAATGAAATTTGTAACACAACTTTTTTTAAAGAGACTTGCAGTATTTACATATATCTCTACCAAATTATGATTTTCTAGCTCCATAGAAAATAGAAACTTCTTCAAATATTCGCTAACTGGGACCTCTAAAACCGGTCTCCCAGGTCCATTTAAATTTGAAGAATTAGTTTAAATAATATACCTTACTAATAGTATACAATTCTTATGAAAATTAACTACTATAATGCACTTTCTATGTATCGAACATTTTTTTTTTTTATAGGATTGTATATAATTTTTAGTTATATTTTCCAAATGTTAATAAGTGTTTAAAAAATAATTTCAAGAATAGCATGAAAAACTTAAGCTTACCATATATTTTGTGAGCATGTCAGAGTTGTAAATGAACTCTAAAGGATTCGTACAGTTACTTCTTGTTATTACGACTAAACCATGATGACCAACAATAGCTTCGATCTAAAGAAAGAGTAAGTATTTACCCATTATTATATAACAAAATGAGTGAGCGGGTTCTAGTGTACAGGTTGTCCCATTTTGGTTGCAACTGCTGGGTAACTCGGTTATTAGACAAGATAGAACCTGGCGGTTTTCGCGAACCTGAGCTACTATTTTGTGAAACGGAGAATGCCGCAAACAAAATTGTCATAAATAAATTATATATGACAAATTAAAATTTTTACATAGATTTATTCGTTATTATTTAACAATATAAATTTAAAAACATTTGTTTATATAAGGTTCACGAGCACAATGAATCCATTGGATTTGTTTGTGCACTAAGTTTCAACTTAAGCACTAAAAAAGCACAAACAAACGAAAAAGAAAAACATTACACAATACTATCGTAGGTTGATTATGTCACACTTGCCACGCTATACTTATGATTAAGCCTAATATTTTACAGAAAATGTATGACAATGTATTAAAAGTGCTGTTTTACAAGTTCTAACTGGTATTTACAACAATGTACATCATTTAAACGAAGACATTTTGTCACATATACTCTCATAATTGTCTACAATCCCATCATTTATTGTCTTTTAGTAAATTTTCTTAGCAAATATTCACTAATGGGGAGATCCCGAATTTAGAATTTTGAATTATTTTTTTTTCAAATGAGCGTGAACTAGGACCTCTAGATCCCATATCCTTTTTTTATTTTTTTATTTCAGCAACACACCACGAGGACTCTTTTTTTCCCTCAGGGCTCGTCCGCGGCCCTGCCGCCCCGATAGCACTGCAACCTTTGGTTGATTGTGCATACCCTTAGTCTTACTCCTCCCATTCCAAAATCACTGTACCTTGAACTAGTCTGCACAGCGATTGGTAGGGTGAAGTTTTATATTGCTCTGTCTCCGGTCTAGACTGACCGTAGACCAGTTGTCTTTTGCGGTCCAGAGCTTTACACTCGCACAAGATGTGCTGGGCTGATTCCTCCCCTTCACTGCAGAGTCTGCATGCGAGGTCCCCTTCGAACCACCCCATTTTATGCAGGTGTTTCTTGACGGCCATGTGTCCCATCAAGAGACCTGTTGTGTTTCTGAGCTGTCCTCTGCTAAGATTTAGCAGCTCCACAGCTCTCTTTGAACTGGGTCCGTCAATTATTGACTTCCCATGTCTGAGCCCTGGACAGTCCGCCCAGTACACCTTGTGTTGGTTTCTGACCCAGGACTTAATGGCTCCCCTGGCAGTGCTCTTTGTCAGGCCCAGAGCCGGTTCTGGTCCCATAAATGGTTCTGCTGACCCTCTCTTCGCGAGACTGTCAGCTTCTTCATTGCCTTTGACCCCGAGTGACCCGGCACCCAGATGAGGGTCACCACATTCTGCCCAACCAGGTCGCTCGTCTCGGCACTCACTCACCAGCCAGGAATTTACCTGTGAGCTACTTAGTGCCTTAAGGGCTGCCTGGCTGTCTGTGGCTATGAGGATCCGCTTGTTGGTGTAGCCCCTCCTCTTGTTCTCCCGCATACAGTGCAGGATGGCGTACATCTCGGCCTGAAACACCCTTGCATGGGCACCGAGAGAAATACTATGACTTACCCTCAGTCCTTCCCAGTAAGCACCTGCCCCCGTCCCACGCTCACCGCCGGTCCGTCCGTGAACCAGACGAGCGCGTCCCGTGGTATACCCGGCGTCTCCTCCCGCCATGCTTCGCGGTCGGGTATTTCCACTGCAAAGTTGTTTTCCCTGCACATTCGCGGCCTCGCGAAGTCTGACCTCAATTCAAGCATGGGCTCCTTCACGATCTCCTGAATATTGCAGTGGCCACTGAAACCTGGGTTGATCTTCAGTCTACCATTGCAGGCTAGTCTGTATAGTCCTAGCCTGGCCTTCCCCATAATAAGTAAGAGTGTGGCGGAGGGGAGGGGGGGGGGGGGGGGTTGGCAGATCCAGCAATACCTCCATGGCGGCTGTTGGGGTTGAAGATATGGCCCCTGTGATGCCTAGGCAAGCCATCCTTTGGATCTTGCCTAGTTTTTGTTTGGCACTGGATTGTGTCACCTTAGGCCACCAGACCAGTGCCGCGTATGTTAACGATGGTCTGACCACCCTTGTGTACAGCCAGTGGGCCATACTAGGTCTTCTTCCCCACGTTTTTCCATATAGCCGCCTAGTGACGGCTAAGGTCATGACTGCCTTACCCAGTATTTTTCCAATGTGACCATTCCAGGTTAGCTTAGAGTCCAATACGACCCCAAGATATTTTACCTCCCTGGCCATTGGAATGCTCCTACCGTATAGAGTGAGAGTTCTGTGGCTGTCACACTTCCTCCTCCTCGTAAATGGCACGACGGTTGCTTTCTCGGGGCTCACCCTGAGCCCTTAGCCAACTGTCCACCTTTCCACCTCTTACAATGCTGCCTGCATGCACTCCCACACTGACTGTGTAAGCTTTCCTCAGACTATGATGACAATGTCGTCCGCACAGCCCTGTACCTCATACCCCCCTCCCAAGAGCCTCCTTAGCAGGCCGTCCACGACTAGGCACCAGAGCAGGGGAGACAGAAAACAGATATTTTACCTCCCTGGCCATTGGAATGCTCCTACCGTATAGAGTGAGAGTTCTGTGGCTGTCACACTTCCTCCTCCTCGTAAATGGCACGACGGTTGCTTTCTCGGGGCTCACCCTGAGCCCTTGATCAACCGTCCACCCTTCCACCACTTTCAGTGCAGTCTGCATGCGCTCCCACACTGCCTGTGTTACTTTTCCTCAGACTATGATGACAATGTCGTCAGCATAGCCCTGTACCTCATACCCCCCTCCCGAAAGCCACCCCAGCAGGCCGTCCACGACTAGGCACCAGAGCAAGGGAGACAGAACGCTCCCCTGCGGACACCCCGCCCCGACCCCCGCCAGCAGAGTCCCTCCCGCAAGAGAGGTGAACACCGCCCTGTCCCTAAGCATGGAACCGATCCACCTGCAGCAGGTCTCCTCTATTCCACGCTCCCGGACAGCTGCCAGAACCGATCCGAACGAGGTGTTGCTAAAGGCCCCCTCTATGTCTAGGAAGGCCCCCAGCGCCACCTCCCTGTTCTCCAGTTTCAGCACCAGTTGGTGCAGTGCTGTTTCTGTTGACAATCCTGCACTGTATGCATATTGTCCGCAGTGTAGGGGATATGCTTCCAGTGCACCGCCCCTAATGTGCTGGTCGAGCAGTTTTTCCACTGTTTTTAGCAAGAACGACATGAGACTTATTGGCCTCAGGGAATTTGCCTGGTCTGTTGGACGCCCAGGTTTAGGAATAAATACAACCCTGGCCAGTCTCCATGCCTTAGGAATGTACCCCAGAGCCAGGCTGGCCCTCATAATGAGGGTAAGCGCCGGCGCCAGTATATCTATCCCCTGTTGGAGCATGATGGGCATTATTCCATCAAATCCCGGGGATTTGTTTGGCTTAAAGCTGTTAATGACCCATCCGATTTTGCTCCAGGTAACCACCTCCTTAGCGACTGTCCAGTCTACTCTAGATGCCCGTCTATAAAGCGCCTCTATTTCTGAGTGTTTCCAGTCCGGAGGTGATTGGTTTATTATGTTACAGCCGGGTAAGTGCGTCTGGAGTAAAATTTCCGTAGTTTCCTCCCCCGAGCTTTTAAGCCTCCCGTGGATGTTCTAAGGGAGCCTATGTTAGTCTGAAGGCCCTTGGACAGGGTCTTGTGTAGTCGAGCACTCTCGGACGTGTTTTCCACTTCCTCGCAGTGCCTCCTCCACGACTCCTTCTTGGCGTCCCTCAGTCTTTTATTAGAAGTCGTTAGGGCCAGTCGATATTCATCCCATGCTCCCGGCCTTTTGGCCGCGTTAAACAGCTTACGAACCTGCGTCCTCCTTTGCCTGATGTCCTCGTTCCACCATTATAGGCCGAGGTGATTGTGTCTCGCAATTGGACTGCTGCAATCTCGAGGTCTATTGAATTGTCTATGGTACTCTTAACCCCCCGCAGTTACACTGCTAGGTCTGCCCTGTAGGCTTCCCAGTCCGCTTTGCGGGGGTCCCGGTACCATACCGTTTGTCTTTCGACTTTGGCGATTTCAAACCGGATGTATCTGTGGTCTGAGCTACTCACTTCCTCAGACACAGCCCAGCTCTTAACAAATTCACCCAGAAACTGGGTGGAAACTGTTAGATCTAAAACTTCCTCACGCCGTGTTGTGACGAAGGTCGGTTGATTACCTCTATTCAATGTGTCTAAATTAAATTTCATAAAGAATTGTAAAAGTGCCTCACCCCTAGAGTTTATGTCCGAGCTACCCCACAATTCATGGTGCACATTAGCATCCATGCCGATGATGGTCTGCCATCCACCTGCTCTGCTACCCACCATCAGCTGCTCCAATTCGTTGGGTGGAGGAGGGTCAGTGCTGTCCCCTGGCAGATAGGCTGACGCGACAGTAGTGATGGGAAAAACCGTTATTTTCTATTAACAGTTAGAGCCGTTTACGTCATTTCATAATAACCATTGAAAATAACAGCGTAAGTTATTTTGCTGTTATTTTGAACTGGATAGTCGATCGATAGTATCCTACATTCCCAAAGCTGTGAGCACACTAGAGTATAAATAACGTGTTTCCTGTTAAGTAATATGTTATGAAAGTAAAGTCTGCTCTATACTGCATAGCATACCCATACATATTTATTTCATTCCCAGTAGCATGTCCATTCATCCTGTTAAATAGTTAAATTTTACAGTTGCCGATAAAAACCGATGTTTATTCATCGAACCTAGTTGCAGTGGAACTGAAACAGATACGACTCCGAATTCTAGTTTAGTGCAAAAAGCGTTATTTTGTAAGCTGTTATTTTTATAAATCCACAACTGGTGGTTACCGTTGCGGCTCGACAACCGTTTAAAAATAACCGACAGTTAAATAACGCCCCATCACTACGCGGCAGTAATGTAACTCAGCCCATCCGCTCCTCCACATCGGATTTTGATCGTTGCTAGGTCCCTGGAACAGAAATTCATTAAAGGCAGAAACTCTATCCCTTCCCTGACAAAAATGCAGGCCATCGGGTTCTCGCTGGATCTGCTGTAGATGAGCTTTCCAGCAGCTCCGCCGAGTCCCTTGATCTCTCCTTTAAAGGAGTATGGTTCCTGGATGAGGGCCACATCTGTGTTCCTCAGAGCCATCAGTAGTCCGGTCGTGGCTGCCCTACTGTGTTGGAGGTTGACCTGAAGGAACCTAAGTCGCATTAACCCGTAGTTGCTTCCCCAGTGGGCGGAAGCTAACCCTTCCCAGGCCCCAGAATGCCTTGAAGGAGGATCCCTCAAAGGCTCAGTAAGACGCCTGGTCGATCGAGAAGGCGAGAGTCTGTCCTTTCTCCTCTGCCCTCCTGCTTAGAACCGACCAGTGTTGTGTCCCCAGTTCAGGGTTATGGATCTTCAGTCTCCCTATAGGAGCCAGTCTGCACCGGTGTTCCGGCCTTGGTCCTTTTGGGACGTCTGTCTGTAGTAGGCGTTCTAGAGCCAGAGCGCGGCGTCTTCTGACTCACACTCTCCTCTTGCGCCTTTACAGGTGCCCTGGCCCTTTTGGGACGCCTGTCTGTAGTGGGCGTGCTGGAGTTCTAGCGTGTCCTCTTCCAACTCGCACTCCCCTCTTGCGCCTTTACAGGTTTCTCGACCGTCCACGTCCCGGTCGCCATTTTCTGTGACCTCCGGAACTTCTTTCTTTGCGCCCCGGAAAGACGCTTGGACAGCCGGGGCAGTCCCTCTACTCTTACAGTAGTCCTCACTGGTGGAGGGGCCCCCGGAGCTCTCCGCCCTCCGGTGGGACCCAGTCTCCAGCTTGGGTGTCGGGGACAGGTCTCCCCGTATCTACGTCGGTCGTGAGACCTCCAGAGTCCGCTGCCGCCCCCTGGCTCGTCTCCGTTTCCGAAATAGACACAAGGCACAAGTTTGTAGCCAGAGCCACTCCTCGAGCCTCATTGGTTTTGGTTTTATATGTATTTATTATCTTCATGTTGTTCCCACGAGAATGGGGGAAATACTGTCCACACCATCAGAACCACCTGTGTGGTGCAAGGCGGGTTACTCTGGAGGGTTGCCCAGTACTCCAGAGGTTCCGTTCACGACACCATCCATCCTTAGGCACGGGTCACATGACACCGTAGATTGGGGGAGTTTAGTTCAACCTCATTGTCTAGATCCGTCATGTTTAGTTATTAGCAGGGTCACCTCGTGCAGGATGCGGATTTTCACTGCGTATGACGGTCTTGGGGAAAGCGTCATCGAAAGTTTATGTTGTTATATCCACTTCCTCAGCTTACCCCCGGGAGTCCTTTGGCCCGCGACTCCTTAACCCCTACCACGAGGGCTTACAGCCTAAATACTATCGTACCGTGGGTGTCAAGGAGGAAAGAGGCAACTTGTTAATTCTGGACTTGAAGGTTTGGAGGTTCGGGGGAGAAGGAAAAACATGTGCCGGCAAGGAATTCCACAACTTGGAAATGCTCGGGACAAAAGAGCGGGCATAACAAGATGTTCTATGTCTGGTGACCTGGACAGTAAAAGGGTACATTCGCTCTGTTCCCCTGGTAGATCTGTTGGGGGCAGCAGGTGGAGGAACTATGGAAGTAAGCTCCTCTGAGCAGTGCGCATGCAGATATATATAAAAGAGAGAGACGTCACCAACGGCATGTCGGTGGGCAAGGGATGGCAGCCTTTGGGTGAGGGTAGGGTCACCGATGAGACATATAGCTCTCTTCTGAATGGAGTCCGGCCTATTTCCGCGACTATAGCCAATCACCGACGCCAGGGAGCAGTTTCACCTCACTATCCTGGAAATTTTGCCGAACCCCCGCCTTTCTGTAAAGAGGGTAAGGATCTGTAACGTGTCCAACATCGCAGGGACACGGGACCGACGGCTTTACGCCCCCACCGAAGGGCGGAACGTGCAGACATTCAACTTGCTCAAATACAATGCCAGAACCTCGGTTGATGTTAATGTTACAGTTTGTACTGAAAAAGTGAAAGGAGAACCCTGGGATCGAACCCAGTACCCTTCGGTTCAGAGGCACACGTTCTTGCCCCTGAACCACTGAGGCTTATATATATATATATATATATATATATATATATATATATATATATATATATATATATATATATATATATATATATGTATATGTATATATACTTTTATTATTCCAAGTTCAGGTCTTTGTTTGATGTGGGCTGGTATAAGATTTAATATTTTTGGAATTGTATAGGTCAAATCTCTGGGTAGAAGAATACAGTGTTGTTTTAGCTGGGTTCACATTACTTTTATATTTTGACCTTGTATTGGCAGAGTGATTTACGTAACTAAAAACTGGATTCCTATAGCTAAACCGAATAATATTTTTGAATATAACTGTCTGATATTTAAAATACCTGCTTCATCGAACAGCTTATCCGTGGGATTCGCCCTTTTTTAAATAGCATGATTTTAATTATATATTTCTGGGTTGTTATCAATGGATAAAGCACATTATTACAAGAGGCACCCCATGCAGTGATACCATAATATACGACTGATTCAAGCAAGTGTTTAATCTTTGCCATCTTCCTTTCGGCCTTGTCAATTGAATTTTTCCAAGTACAACCTCTGACCAGCACAACTGTATCATCTGCGAAACATATGACCTTGCTCTCCTTGGATACTTCTGTCAGAGAATTGACATAAATCAAGAAAAGGATAGGACCCAGCTCCCTCCCCTGTGGGACACCAAACCGTACAGGCTTTGAACTACTTCTACTTTTATTTATTTTTACTACTTGAGTTCTGCCTCTTAAATAAGACTTGGGTAAATTTAAGGCCAGCCCTCTTCTGCCAATTTTGACAAGATCTCATGGTCTACAGTGTCAAAAGCCTTCGACAGATTGAGAAAAACCGTCACGGTTTTAAAGCCCTCATTAAAATTTCCAACTATGAAGTTAGTCACTTCCGATATAGCACTCTCCGAGCTGTGCCCCTCATATGAAAGCCAAACTGATACTTGGATATCAATTTTCCCCTTTTAAAAAAAGGTCCAGATTCTGCCCCTAATACATTTTTCGTTGAATTTGCTCAGCGTACTCATCAGAGCTATGGGCCTGTAGTTCGTTTTTAACTTCCTATCACCTGAGTTGTGGATGGGTATTACGATGGAATTTTTGAAAATGGTTGGATAGATGCCAGTACTGAAGATGCTATCCACAAAATGTATGAGCGGTTTCAATAGATAAATATGGTTCGTTTTCAAAAAACTCACTTAAATATCGTGTTCTCCCTTTTTTTTTTTAGAGAGTTTATAAACTTGATTACTTCATTATCTGTGATAGAAGCGAGGAATATTGATTTTGCGCTTCACCTATGCTCTTACTTTTGCTCTAGGTACATTAATCTTTCCCACCATTTTTATATCCACTTGGCTAGAAAAAACTCGTTGATATCTTCTGCTATTGAAGCAGGATCGGTTATTTCTTTGTTCTGTTCACTTAAGATGCTTCTATTGTTTGTTTGTTTTTATTAAAGTTAGCATTAGTCACTTATTTTATAATGTTCCATGTTCGTTTTGGGTCTCGCATGTTTTGGGTGAAGTGGTTTTTATAATAAGTGTTTTGTTTCTTTCATTAATTTAGTGAGGATTTTACGGTATTCTCTGAAGTCCCCCAAGGCGTTAGGATTTTGTGGGTTGCAAGTAGGAATTCTCTTGAGTCTGTCTCTTTGTCTTATTGATATCATAAGGCCTTTGGTCGTCCACAGTTTAATAAATCAAAATCTTGACTTTACTTTTACTTTTGTTGTACAGTTTTAAGTGAGTTTGAAGTGTGCTGACAATACTTTCTACTATTAAATTTGGGTTGTCAAGTTCTAGACATTCACTTCATTCTTTATTTTTTATACTCTCAGCGAGTTAGGCACTATCTAATTTCGGTAAATATTTGCCTTTACTTTTTCCCGTCATCTGTCCAGGGGTAGCTCCAGGTTCAATAATATGGGGTAATGATCTGAGATACCACTCCTCAGAACCACAGAGTTAGCATTTTTTATAACCTTTTTTTTGTCTACTACTGTTCTTGAGAAATATATGGTCAATACATGTCTTTGTTATCCCATGTACATCCCTAGTACATTTATTTACTAAACTACAATAGTTGTGAGAACCCAAGAGGGTGATATACTCATTTATTATTTGGGATTTTGTGTCCAGGATATTTAGGTTTATGTCGCCCATAAAAACTTCAATGGAGCATTTATCCAAATTACTTTAGAATAATTGGCTCAGATCGTTAATAAAGACTTGTTGAACCGATGGTAACCTATAGTGTGCGATAATTCCAAATGCGAGTGAGTTTTTAGTTAACAGAGTTCTAATACATTTTGTATTACTTACGGTTATAATTTCTGAATTAGATATTAACTCACTTTTTGCGTACACAATGGTGCCATCACACTTGTGGTTCTACTCTCGTTATAGAAAACATAATCGTCTATTTTAAATTGATCTAGATTATTAAAAACATGGGTTGGGTACCAATTATAGGGCACGACCTGACCTGACCTGACCTGACCTGACCTGACCTGGGGGAGCCAGGGCTCGCGTTCCTGGGCTGGAGTCTTCCCGAGAGCGCGAGAGCATTAGCAAAGCGGCCGACTGCACGTTGATTGGAACCCGGGGAGCGGTCTAGCCATGGTCAAATCATCCCAAAGCGGTCTCCCATGGCGCAGCTCTCGTGCTCCTGGATCTGGACGCCAGCAGGGATATTTCGGGCTGCAGTAGGTCCCCACCACTCCTGGCAATACCCGGTGTCCCGACCGTCCGACTGACATTATTGGGAAAACCTTGTCGTTTTCAGTCTTCGGGGGAAAAGCTTTATTTGTTTCCGTCGGGAGGCGCAAAGGGGTCGCGTTCCTGGGCTGGAGTCTTCCCGAGAACGCGAGAGCACTAGCGAAGCGGCCGACTGCACGTTGATTCGAACCCGGGGAGCGGTCTAGCCACGGTCAAATCATCCCAAAGCGGTCTCCTGTGGCGCAGCTCTCGTGCTCCTGGATCTGGACGACAGCAGGGATATTTCGGGCTGCAGTAGGTCTCCACTATTCTTGGCGATCGAAACAGTCTGGCGATACCCGGTATCCCGACCGTCCTGAAGGCACCGTCTGGAGGCTGTTTGCATGCCTGCTTAAACCGACCACCTGTCCGTTGCCTTGCTTTGGCGATCCTGGGACGCTTCTGCCCGCTCACAAGCCGCGAGTTTACTACCCCTATTCGTGATACCGTCCGTATAGCTCGCGAATATTTCAGTTTCTGCCTCTGGTCTCTAACAAATTGATTTGTTGTCAATTAAGTTAGTTCAAACGTGGGGTATACCGGGAGAATCCCTTGTGTAAATATTTCTTTGTATATATTTTGTAAATATTTCCCCACCAATACTTTTGTAAATAGATTATTTGTTTTACACGGTATTTCATTTAAAGCTTCCCAACCAATCCACCCCAACGTAATACGTAACCATCCTGATCTCTAATACATAGGCCATAATTAAGGAGTCCCGAGGGACTTCGCCTGAGGACTTAGGTGAACCCTGTCTCCACTGAAGTTTACCCCGGGTCCGTGTAACTGTAAATAGCAACCGAGGACAGATATATAGTACTGAGGGAGCGCAGCGTCTTCCTTTAAACCCACGCTGCTGGCGCCTGAGCAAATCCCGTAAAAAGCCGTACTGATAAGGTTATCCCGTGGGAACCTCCCCATATCAGGGAAAGATAACCTTATCCCGATTTGACCCCTCACAATATATATATATATATATATATATATATATATATATATATATATATATATATATATATATATATATATATATATTTATATCGGGTGCTAATTATATTGATAAGCTTTTAATTGTTTTTATATTATTGTTTTTAAATCTGCCCAGCTACTGACTCCATACTTCTAGGGTATGTAGTGAATTCATTTTCTTGTAGATAATTTAACCAAATATATTTTTTAAACTTCCTGAACATGTTGGTTTTGTCTATGTACACGTCGAACTTCAGAATGGATTTGCATTCAATGTCAATGTCAAATTCACTGATCCCCACTTTCCTTTAAATGACATCTCTTAAACTTACTTCACAAATATCAACAAAAACATCTTAACATACTTAATATTATATATATATAACTAATTTTCAAACTTTAAATAGGAGCGTGTGGATATTATAACATTTTAACATGTTAGGATAAACTTTAATATTTCTATAAATACATATAACCAACAAGAACACTTTTGAAATCTTATCTGTAACAAAATATATTAACTATTATTTATAATCAATTTTCACCTCTTTGTTTAACAGTTTGTCTTGATTTAACCAAAGTCTTTATATTTGCTTATATATAAGTTAATTAAAAAACTCCAACTAAAAATATGAAAAAAACTAGGCTTTAAGTTTATGTGTCATTTGTGTCTATCCTTTAATTGTACCCATGACGTCAGTGGCCCTCCTGCATGTCAAAGAGAAAAGTTGCCATGATAGGCCCCATTGGCATGAAGAATATGTGTCCCTGTCTAAATCCCTTAAGTAGTATCTAGATCTTAAGTAGGCTTAAGTTAGCATAAAAAGCACCATTATTAATATTATTATACAAATAAATAAAATAAAAAATATCCAAAACTCCATGTTGGAACAAATTTCAATGCACCATGACAGAATGCATATGAACTGTTGAATTCACATACTAGTTGTAACAAAAGGCTTTTAAAATGTGCGAATGGTAACCATACCGCAGCCAGTGCAATCTGACGTCACACACACAACCAAAGTCTTTTAGATTTGATTAGATTGGAGTGTTTATCTGTTTCGGTACATTTTAACTGTGCTTATGGTTAATCTACGAATTATTTGCTGTTTATTACTTGAGGATTACCTTTTTGAATTTATATCTTATTTCATTTATTAATTTTAGAATTTTGTATTTTTAGATTGACATGCTGTTAATAATGCAGATCCTTATTCGGGCATGCCTATTTGACAAATGATGCAAAAACTGTACTACACTTTGGCTTCCTTGGATGTTTGAAAACACCTGCACCTTAAGTAAGTATTTTATAAGTAGCTGATAAATTTAGTTTAGTATTTCTAAATATCAATGCTATATATATATATATATATATATATATATATATATATATATATATATATATATATATATATATATATATATAAAGCGGCCAAACCCGGTACAGAGAAGAAAATAAGCAATTGTGAATCCAGAGTAAAAGTCTCTGTCTCTATTTAGCTGATCCCGTTTTAAAAATGAGTGTGTTTCTGAAGACGCTACTGTGTAAGTAAAACCGGTCATAATATAGTATTCCGATCTGACTGGTTTTCTAATTACTTTTAATTTTACGATTTAGGGTATTTTATATACCAAAAACAAAGTCATTATCTCAAGACTTCAAAATTTATCGTACAAAACTGTTCTATATATCTGCACATACACACATCATCGACTTTTTATGTTGCTTTTTTTTTTAATTTTTTTTTTTGGTTAAGAACGTTCTGAAGGTAATTTTTTACACGACTATTTGACAGTAGGGTTTCGCTTTCCAAAGGAATACGTAACAAATTAGATGCTTTATAGGTAAATACAGTTTACAAGTGATATTATCTATTGCCTGTTACCATGTGCGTGTGATATGTAATCCACACTGTAAAATGTTGTATACAGAAATATGCAAGTTTAGAACAAATTGATATTTAAAGAGCAACATATATCTGGCAGACATTGGACACACTGCAATAAGAACTATAAATGTGACAGATGTGTTTAGCTTCAATTTTCTCTGTAAAGAAGAAGTGTTTGTAGAATCAGCACGGTACTACCATCTCAGAAAATGAAGAGGAACAAATTGTACTGTGCCACTTCACATCCGTCATATTCCGGAATGACAGTATGTCCGTTACAATAAATGTAATGCTTGTATGTGCGTGCGTGCGTGCGTGTGTGTGTGTGTGTTTGTGTGTGTGCGCGCGCGCGGGCGCGCGCGCGCGTGTGTGTGCATGTGAGTGAGTATGTGCGGCGTGCAAGTGTAGGTACATACATATGGATGTGTGTGTTTTGGATAGTAATTTATAATATGTACTAGTCTTACAGGTTTAAATTTAGATAGACTTAATACATCCTTTTTGTGGCGACGATCTGCGGTTCACTAGTCTTGGAGCAGTGTAGGCGGGTGTCTTATGAGAAAAAAAAATGGTGGTCCTGAGGATGGGGGCATACAAGCATTGCTTTATAAGACCTTCCATCCCGGGATCATATTACATACCTAGATTATACTTCTCGGTTTTATATGTATATATGTGCATACTTTCTTCACATCACGTGCAGGTTTATTTTGATATGTGCTCAAGTCACAGACTTTGCACAGTTGTGTTAGTTTATTTATTTGCCCATTTTCTGTATATGCTTAGGCTAAAAAGTTGTTTGTGTATTGTTATACAGAAGAATGAATGAATAAATATTATTATTATTATATTATTATAACCGAAATACAAGGAGGACCTGAAAATCCAATATTTGCAATATCGCCCTGTACCTCAAAAACTAAGAGGGCTATAACAATTTTGTTTGCTGCATCTTTCGCTTCACAAAAAGTAGCTCAGGTTTGCAAAACCTGCAAGGTTCTATCATTACTAATAACCGAGATACCCAGCAATTGCGCCCAAAATGGGACACCTGTACACCCTAGTAAGGGCTTAAACTAGGTTGAATGTTTTGCCCGCTCATTTTATGACAAAAATGTATTCCACAAAAACAAGGCTCTACAAGAGAAAAGAACATAGTACACTTACATCATCATTTGACCAGAGGCCAGGTGTTCCAAAAGATTCTAACAAATCAGCACCGCAAAGTAATTTGATATTCACAGTATCATTTTCATTTGTTACATTATCTGGCACCCAATTTACGCTATCTCCGTGGTTGTTGGTTATCTCGTCATTCGTTGTTGAATGCAGAAGTGAGTTTAAATGATTCTTAAAAAGAAACATCATAATAGTAATACTAATAATTAAAACAGATGTGCTCTTTGGAACCAACCAATTTACCATCACATAAGTTGTTGACAACAATCCATCAGGCTTGTAGTGGTAAATTGGGTTCCTCTAAAAAGCATGCTCAGCAACACTTTCAAGTTTCACACTATAAAATGTGGATACAGTTTAAACTGAGATAACTGAACAAACAGTTATGTCACATAGCAAACAACACAGCAACGTAAAATATTATGAATCTTATCGGCATCAGACTCTTTAAGCCTGAAAAATAATCTGCACTATTTTTTGTACATTTTAAAAATAACTTTTTAATAGAGCAAGCAATTGTTAATTGATTGTTAATTCAATAAATGATCTATAGAAAATATTAGTTAATTTCCATTTTAGCAAAGTCATAGGTACATACCTGATGATACTGCAGAACATGCTTAGTTCTGCTCCAAGTTTCTTGTTTACATTCCCAGTCAGACAATTTGATCCAATCATTATTTTGTAGAGCTAATTTCATCATATTTAACCGATGTGTACAAGATTCCAAATCTTTCTTTCCATATCCATCATGTACTGGAGAAATCAGTCCTCCTATGACCACATGCTGACCCATACGATGCAGGTGGTCTCTTGCTACCTCTAAAAATATTTTGAATTAAGTTAAACTTGCAATGAAGATATATGCAGATGCCTTAAAACATATATTTTTATAACCACAGAGTTGAATTCAATTCACACAATTAAGCAAATTGGCTGATTTTAGTAGGCAAAGGAGAAGAAACCAAACTCTGTTAATAGATATATTATCATTAATTTCATTTTTATCATGTCGCAACTTTCATGAAGTTTCTGATTTTACAAACAAATTCCATTATACATTTACGTTGTGTGTCATGTGCGTTTAATACAACTTTTATTTTGTGATTGTGGTTTAGTAGTATATATTAATTTAATGTGAACATAGTAACTTCCCAAATAGCTGAAAAATGATGAAAAGGCCAGTTTGACCTGATTACTAGATGATTTTTTTTAATGGTATCTTTGTTACCAGTGTAAAAATATTGTTATGTAACATATTTGTAATATTCATTGATTGTTGTTGCCCTTACTTGGTGAAACTTGTCCATAATACAGACTTGGAGACTATTTCTCTGGCTTCACAGTGAAGCCAGAGAAGTAGTCTCCAAGTCTGTATGTAATATTTGTAATAATCGTTAAAAAAATACATTACATTTTTACGGTATTATGCCAAACCTAGATATAATCAATCTGGTCACCATTTTGAAAAGCTTTTGTGAAAATTTGATAGAGACTAAATTTGACATTTTTCTACTTACATATACTGTCACCTTCAGGTTAAGTCAAATAATAAGGGCGGTAATTTATATTAAAATAAAAATTACCATCATTTTTAAATGAATGGGTTTAGCAAAAAATCATAAGAGAGTTTATATTTAAGAGATTTGAAACTCATCATAAAACACATTTTTTTACAATGGGGTCGTAACACAATTCTTTTTTATTGCATATTTCAAAAGCCTGTGTGAACATGAGTCTGAAACACCAGTTATTTTTCTTTCAAATTTTCTAATATCGTAGAAAAAAGTTATCAAATATTACAATACATGAGTCTATAACTTTGAATTTTAAACAGGGTTCCTGGTGTCACAGAAACACAAGCGAATTTTCTTGCAAAGTTGCCACGTTTACAATTTTCATTTAAGATTTGAAAATGGCATGACAAACGGATTATGGCAGTTGTATTTATTCGAAAGCATAGGCAAAATTAAATGAACGAATAGCTGTTTTAAGCATTCATATTGAAAGGTTATTAAAAAGAATAAAGGAATTTGGAATGTTTGGACCTGATACATATATCAATCAACAGCTGCTAGATTTAACAAATTATTTGATAATAAAATAGATAAAGATTTTCTAATATACTTTGATTTTTCCTTTCTCTATAAAATCTTCTGAAAAAAGTATATTTCACAATTTTAAAATGATTCATTATAGCACAAAATAATTTCAGATGCTCACATAAACTGTCAAACTTGTATTTATACATGGGTATTCATGTTATTTAACACAAAAGGGTACGGCTAGAGTACTCGATTAAAAAAAATAATCTTTTTTGGTGTGGAAGGATGCCTATTAGCAATACATTTTAAAATTATTTTTGTTATGTACAGATATCCCAAAAACACAAAACACGTAAAGCCTTGTTTAGTATCAAATTTAACTTAGAGACTACTAATGGAGGTCAGTGAATTCTCTTAATTCCAGATTTATTGAGTTGTTTAGGAAGTTTCATTGATATTTGATATCCTTCTTAATGAGCTTTGAAATTTTCTCTGGTAAAAGTAGATAAAATGGCAACTAACATTCACCAAACTTAGTACAGTCGAGAACCTTATAACACACAGAAAAATTAAACCTAATTATATCCCAGTTATCAGAACCAGTTAGGTGTTAAGCTGTAGAAGATAATACACTCATATGCAAGTATATTGTGAGGGGGTCTTTTTCCTGTCAGAAAATTCGGGAAAACTTCAGCACACCATCTGTGACCCGAAAGACATGGGAAACTTTAGACTGAGTTTCCAGATTAATTTATTAGTGTTAGATCTAACATCTCTCGGGCGCCACCACTAGTTTTTACTAGAGATAGTGCTCTCCTTAGGGATATTTGTCACCAGGAACAATTCTCCCTTCCGAGCTGCCATAATAATAAGCATCATAGGCCAAGGTAAACTTCAGTGGAGTCTAAGGTTCGACTGAGTAAAAGGCAAAGTTACACTAACTTTATATCTGGCCTTGCCAAGACTTTATGCTTTGGGGTAAGACGGTGACGTATTTAAAATTCCACGGAATATGTACAAGATATATTTACAAAATTAAACAGGAGAACTATTTACAGAAATATTTACAAACTGAAAAGAATTAATTAACAGAATTTGACAAATCTAAATCATGAAACACAGGACGAACTTGCAACTGATTAATTTATTTTGCAAAGGCAGAGTTTACTAATCAAATAAAATAAACTAAACAGGTAATGAATGTTCAGAGCTGTCTTGAAGCCACGGCGTTTCTTTTCACTTATGGTCATGGCGGAGAAACAGCATTATGATGCAGCAGGCAGTGAACTTTACCAAAGCTCGGGCCGAACTTTCTATCTCCATGTATCTTCGCCCGCTACCAGCCAGTCCCAGCCTGTGCTCTACACGACCCCTCCGTGCACGCGCCATCAACACGCTCTAAACGACATCTCCACAGCGCTGTTCCCCAGGTCCCTGCTATATGGCTCTAAATTGTTTAGTTGCAAGTTTATTATTTATCGAACCAAATAATGCATTTGAATATGCGTTTCATTACGGTAATTATTTATTAATTAGGCTTATTATAGCGCTACAATTTACACTTCATCACAATATACATACTTACATAAATAAAAACCTACAATTTGTTAAACAGTTTTTCTCTAATTTACTGTCCAAATACATTATTTTTAAAGTATGAAACAATGAAAACTAATGTAACCTGGGCTCAATCTGAGATTACATTAAAAAAAAGTCGGCACGCAGCAAGTGGGTTATGGTAGCGAATTTTCATTAATTGCTTCCAGTTTAATAAGTCAATTTGTCATTAACCTAGAAACATCAATTTATATATATATATATATATATATATATATATATATATATATATATATATATATATATATATATATATATATATATATATATATATATATATATATATATATATATATATATATATATATATATATATATATATATATATATATATATATATATATAGGAAAGTATTAGTAACATGTCTACCAAATTCCATCACAGTAAATTCGCTATTTTTTAAGATACAATTTTTTATTCAGAAATATATATTTTTTAAATAACTAGTTTGATTGGCCTGGCCAGCGGGCTCACCCAAGCCATTAACAAAATAAACATATATGAGGTTTTAATAAAATCTGTAGATAATGTTTTGAGTTATCAGTTGGTTATCGATAAATATAAACATAAAAACTTAAAACGGACCTTGGTTTTGGGTTCCAGGAGTCCTAATTCGCGCTCATTTAAGAATTTTTTGCAACGCTCACTATCGATACCTCTCCATTTCATAATAAAATTCGCTAAAAACGCAACAACCACTAGTACAGATATAGATCATATCTAAAATAAACCGGCTATGAATTTAAATTTGAAGCTGTTCATAACTCAATATTCAGAAATAATCAGATGGCATTTGGCAACATCAGAAATTGCAAAATATCACATAGGTATCCAAGATGTAATACGAAGAATAGCAAATGTTTTTTTCACTGGCAGACTAATATGTAACAAAACTATTATTTATTAAAACTAACTCTTATTTAAAGAATAAAATTGATCTTAATTGTATCATGAATTCTGATCAAGTATATCACTAATATTAGATATACAATATCTAAAGCAGTTTGTTTTCTTCTGTTTCTCTATAAATAAAATTTTATTTTAATTCCTTTATCACATGTATTGCAAATTATTATTTTTAGTTATCATCATCTTTTTGTTTATATATATTTGAGACTTGAGACATACTCTTCACCTCTGCATCTGTCAATAAATATAAGAGAAAAAGATCGATTCATTTTAATAACATGTTTACCTTGATCTTATTTCTCATATATTTTCGAATACCCTTCACACAAAATTTTTGTTTAAGCATCCTTAAATATGTAAAAGAATGCTTATTGCATTAGAAAAAAGTCCAAAAACTGTTTTGTTTCTTATTTTATTCACTCATTAAAAGAGGATATAATATTACTTCACTCTAAAATACAGAAGCATCATGTAATAAGTCACAACATAAACTTTCATCCAAAGTAACTTCATATGCTGCCACTTGTAGCATCAAAATCTGGATTTCCCACACAAAATAGACTGTTGTGTTGTTTGGCAAAATACAATTCAACCTGTATCTAAGCTAAATATTTAAATTGATTACTGCTGTCCCGAATATAGTTTTTAACTGTGTTTTCTTTAGAGGGATACTTGACCTCAATGACAAATATGTAAATGTTGCCATCTGGTGAAGTACCAAACATTGGATATTTGCTGCTCAAAAATATACCACATTTTTTTATTCTTTTATTTCATCTCTGTTTTATTATTTTAATCACTTCGTCTTCAAGTAAACAGCCGCTCTGCATGGCTTAAGTTTCTGGCAATGCTACATCACCCATTATGGCTTCCACTAATGAGCTATCTGTAGTACGACACTTTGAGGCTTCATAGATTTCTGAAGGTGTTAATCTCCTATATCGATGCTCATACCAAGCAGGAGATCTTGACAGCTGATGGGTGCAATATTCAATTCTACTGCATTGATAAGCGATTAACTTAGATGAAATGAATTCCAGGAACTCCCATACATTTCTGTCTTCCAAAGAAACTGTTTCTTTATAGGATATTCATAGCTGATGAAGGGAGAAAAACTTTGGTTCCTTGATTATGTCGCAAATGCCTCCTGCTTGGTCTTTAATAAGACCTTTAAAAGTTTCAATAAATGTGCAGTCCTTGGGTTGAAAAGCTGGTATGTCTTTCCCTATTAATGCTGAAAGGTTTATACACTCCACTGACCTCCCAGCTTTGGATGAAGGAGTAGCTTACTGGTAATTTTCAGTCTGAGTTACAGAAGGTTCTTCACTGTGTCTCACTGGAGCCAAAACAGCAATGTAATGGAATGTTTGCAGTCCTCTGAAAGAAAAAAAAAAGTTCATTCTACATTTTATAATGAGGTATTATCTGGGCTAAATTTTATTTGAAAAATAAAAAACCAACCAGAATATTCTTTTGTACAATTTCCCACTTTTGGTTAATAATAAATTTAAAAATGCGTATTACTAAAATCTACAAAGGAAGCATCCTTCTTTGTTCAAAAATCATGTTAAATAAATTATTCTCTAATACTAATAATCTCTCTCTCTCTCTCTCTCTAATACTAATAATTATTCAACAAGATAACCAATAGAAAGATCTGTGTGAAACAATGCCCTTTCATAGCTTCTTCTTCACTAAGTGAAGGTTGGAACTTGCGATGAGCACTGATAAGCACACTTGGAGAACACAAACCACTACAACACATTAAAAAAAAAACTGACGATCGTTTCACTAACCAAGTTAGCGCCATCAGAGGCTGAATAATTCTGCACAATTATGTCATATATAATAAATAACAAAAATACAACTATATTTTCACTTGAATAATTAGTAGTGATGGATAGCTCGAGGTGTCTGTGTCGTATTTCAGTGGCTCGTGTCTTTTATTAATATTTTGTGATAATTAAAAATATCTTGAGTGATAAATATATTATAAATATAGTTAAGTAGTGTTTCGTCACAACTGTAAGTATAGGTGCAATTTTACAATAATAGGGGATATAAAAAAAGTGAATATTAATAACTGAAACCCGTAAATAATGAGTGTTGAGTCGGACGGCTTAAGGCCGTCCACCAATACCGAGACAGGAGACAGAGAAGGGAACGCAGATAAGGTGAGTGATTCCAATAAAAATGTTGATATGGAAAATCAATATTTTAATTTGCAAAATAAATACAATGTTAAAGATATAGGTCCTTATAATGATTTGTGGATCACAAGGATAAAAACATAGGACGTCTATTCCCGATTCGAGTTGGTCACCATCTTTATTCTAATTTAGAGTTACGTAAAGGTATAATAGATATTAAATCAGTGGGTTTAAAACGAGTTAAGGTAATTTGTAAGACCGCGGAAATAGCAAATAATTTAGTTGACCATAAAACTTTAAAAGACAATGATTTAATCGCATACATACCTATGTTTTTCAACCACAAAAAGGGAGTAATCAGAATGGTGGATACCATGTTCGAAGAAAATTATTTAAAGCAACATATTATATCAGATCATAAAGTAGTCGAAGTAAAAAGAATGATGAGGCGAACAACGGAACAAGACGGTACAACAAAATGAGTTAAAAGACAAATGATAATAGTAACCTTTTTGGGAACAGAGATTCCATCAAAAATTGAAATAAATTTGTGTAAATTTACTGTAGAACCTTATATCCACCCTGTGATTCAATGTTTGCAGTGTTTGCATTTCAGACACACACAGAATCAGTGTAGGCGAAAACAGCATTGCATAAATTGTGCAGGTGACCATAGTGATTCACTATGTCCAGATAGCAGCTACTGTGTGTATTGTAAAACTAGTGACCATAAGTCAATTTCAAAAACTTGTCCCACTTACATTAAACAAAAAAATATCAAAAAAATTATGGCTTTAGAAAACGTATCATTTAAAGACGCCGAAATAATAGCTAATAACCCCAGCTATGCCACGGTTGCGACAACTAATAAATTTTCTCAACAATCCTGAAAACTTTCCTAATTTACCAACACCAAATCAAATATTTATAAGAAAACCACAAACACAACCATGTTCGGTTCCAAAGAAAATTACGTTAAGCCAACCCCAAAAACGGAAGGCCCCACTTTCACCTATTTCACCAACAGCAACAACATCCTCATTAAAAAAGAAAACAATCAATAAAACAAACACATTTTTACCTAACCCACATCGTGAACACTTGATGTCAACAAAAGAAAATTTTATTGAGCAAATTGAAGTGATAGTAAATACATGAAAAATAGCATGCAACCATTTAACAAAGTGGGATATTAATGTGCAATCTAGTGTTAGACTTTGTAAATTCCTTCCTAAGCAGTGATGTAGATATGATAGAGATAAGTGACGGTGATGACTCAACCTACTAGACGGTTAAGACACGGTCTTAAAATTATACAATGGAATTCACGATTCGTAGTTCAAAATTGAAAAAACTTGTCCAAGTACTTAGCAGACAACCAAACAGATATAGTTTTGTAGTATAATATTACCTTTGAAAAAATATTCAAAACACCATATGTAAAATGGAAGGAGTCAACGGCCGACTGGGATGCATTTCAATGTGCAATCAATAATCGTATTATAGAAGTAACACAGGTTCAAGAAATTAAAGATAATTACAGAATTCTAATTGATATTGTAACAGAGGCAGCAAACACCACAATTAAAGAAACAATTAAAGAAACAAAACCTCATTGTGTGTTTATACACCAGCCGGCAGAATTGACTTACAGAGTAATGTGTCTGACTCAAAGCCTAATCAGTATTACGTCCACCCATCTAGAATTACGGAGGAAGAGATACGGAGAGCTATAAAAAAATTAAGATCAGATTCCGTCTTTCCTTGTAAAAGACTGGGCTGGTGTTTTAGTTGTTCCACTTTGCTACATACTTAATTTATGTTTGAACACTGGTTGGTTTCCTGCGATCTGTAAGTTGGCACGTATATGCCCCATATTTAAGACTGGTGATGTATCTTTGGTCATCAACTATCGTCCGATAGCTCTACTCTGCATTTTTGCTAAGATCTTCGAGATGGTCCTATTCGAGGGTATCTACAACTCTGTGAAAACACTGATATCACCCTGTCAACATGGATTTGTGAAGGGTAGGTCAACTGTCACAAACTTGGCCGTTTTCACTCAGTGGGTCTCAGACGGCATTGATGCTGGGCGTCAGATTGATGTTGTCTACACAGATTTTGTGAAGGCTTTTGACTGTGTCGATCACTCTGTCCTTTTGAGGAGGCTTGCATTGTATGGATTCAGCGATAGCATGTTACGTCTTTTTGGGCATTATTTTAGTAATCGTGGTCAATTTGTTAGCTATGGCGGGTTCAGGTCCTCTGAGCTCATTGCTACTTCGGGCGTTCCTCAGGGCTCTAATCTGGGGCCGCTATTGTTCCTATTATTTATCAATGATTTGGACAGTAGTTTAAGTGTGCTGAGACTTTTCTATGCAGATGACTTGAAGCTGCTTATGAGAGTGATGTCACTGGATGATTGCGTTAGACTGCAGGAAGATCTAGACTTGCTCTATGAGTGGTGCTTACAGAATGGATTGGAACTAAATGTGACTAAATGTAAGGTCATGACTTTCACACGTAAAGCTTTCCCTGTTCAGTTTGAGTATACTGTGGGTCGGTTGGTGGTCGATCGTGTGGAGACGGTGAAGGACTTGGGGGTCCACTTTGATAAGAAACTGTCATTTGACATTCACATCACATAGTAAACGAGTGTAACAGGTTTTTGGGATTTATAGTGTGGAACTGTGAGTCGTTTACATGTTTTGGTGCTCTCAAAGCTTTGCATTGTGCTTTTGTTCTTTCCAAGTTACGATATGCATCTCTTGTCTGGGGCCCATATTATGGTGTGCATATAAGCTCAAACGAATCTGTCCAGAGAAGGTTCCTAAAATATCTGTGGTTTAAGGAAACTGAGCGTTATCCGGAGAGGGGGGTTCGATCATTCTGTTTTGCTTGGGCACTTTGAATTCGTCAGTTTGTGTAATCTAAGAAGAGTTGACTCAATCAAGTTTTTGTATAAACTGATACACAATGTCATTGATTATCCGGAATTATTGGCGCAGATAAATTTCCATGTTCCCAGGATGAGAGAATGGCATAATATGTCATTTTATAATAATCAGGCTAGGACTGTTGTTATGTTAAGATCTCCAATACATGTAATGTGTGAAACTTTCAATATCATTTGTTCACGTAGTGATATATTTAGAAACAGTTTGTGTACATTGTTGCATAAAGCTATTGAAATGTTGTAGTTTTAGGTTTGTTTTTGGATTAATATTTTGTTATTGTTAATTTATGGTAATCTCACTCAATAATTAGTTTGTAAGTGTCCTGTAATTAGTCCTGTACTTGGTCTGTTGGACACAATAAATTATTATTATTATTAAATTATTATTATTATTACATAAATCACAAACAACCAGTTTGGTGGAACAGCGAATGTACAAATATGTTTCAGCAATGGAAACAAGCGCTTATACAGTACAATAGGACAGCCATTCTACAAAATTATTTAAATTATAAAAAAGTTGAAGCCAAGTACAAGAAAAAAATTGAACAAATAAGCAAACAGGCATGGGAAGAATTTGTTAATTCACTCAATAAAAATTCACCGATATCTGACATATGGACTTTTATAAAAAAGATGAATAATAAACATGCCATAAAGAGTGATGAAACAATTACTAAAGAATTAATTGAGGAGTTACTGAACAAAGTGGCCCCCAACAGTGCGGCTAATCAAATAAGGAATTTTGAGCCAAACAAGATTCTTATGGATGATCTATTTCAAGCCCCTTTTACAAACACAGAGTTAAAATTGGCCATAAAAAATAGCACAAGTACATCACCAGGCATACACAAAATTACTTTATAAAATCATCAACCACACGACAGATGAGTTAAAAGAAGCATTACTAGATATATATAATAACTCGTGGACTGGAGGCAAATACATCGAAGAGCTAAAGACGGTGTTATGTCTCATCAGAAAATATAATTATAGCCCACAACAGCTACGGGATATAGATTTATCTCTCTGTTGCCATGCGGTACAAAAACAATGGAGATAATGATTAAACATAGGCTGGAGTGGTTTTGCGAACACAATAATATACTCCCCAATAGGCAATACGGATTTAGAAGAGGATTGGGGACAATTGATGCAGTGGGTCAATTAATCACGGACATTCAGTGCACATTTGCCAGGAATAAGTACTTTGTGTGCATATTCGTCGATATCCAAAGTGCATACGACTCTATAGATTTACAACTCCTGGTACAAGACCTTATACAAATAGGTATACCCGAGAATTGTGCAGTCAGTATAGTCCAAATATTATACAACAGAAAAGTGTACATCAAAGACAACAAAAATATTCTACATGGACCCAGAATCACACACAAAGGACTTCCACAAGGATGATCCCTCAGTCCGATATTATTTAACATCTATACACAAAGCTTCCATAAAATGTGGAGCCCTGAAATAACTTGCCTGCAATACGCTGATGATCTATGCATAGGTGTAGAAAAAGACTCATACCAAGAATGCATCCTGGCCTTAAGACATATCGTCTTCGTATTAAAAATGGCGGCCGTGTTCTTCACATGGTACCGAGTACAAGTTCCAAACATATCCACACCATTCCTATTGTATTAGAACAGCGAACACCTACAAGCACCTGGACATTCATTTAGATAGCAAATTATTATGGACAACACATATAAATAATATAAAAACCAAAAGTGAACGAGGAATTAACCTACTCAAAACCGTAATCCATCGAAGATGGGGAGCAAACACTCCAACCACTCTTCTTTTCTATCGAGCATATATCAGATCCATATTAGATTACGGATGCATCGTTTATGGCTCAGCATCAAAAACGAACATTAAAATCGTCGAAACCATCCAGTTAAAAGCCTTGCGAATTTGTATTGGAGCCCTCAGATACACACCAACACCAATTATATTTGTAGACGCAGTGGAGCCGCTGTTTCACATTTGAATCCAAGCCCTAGCTGAGAAATTTGTGCTGAAGAAGAGAAGCCAAATGGATCAAGTAGCAAAACAATTTTTCTATTTGTTTTTAGAAATCTTGGACAATCCATATTGTAAAATAATGCTTCTGCTAGCAGAAGCCTTCTTCAACAGAGAGACCTCAAAAATCAATTAATATGTACCACAACACCAGCAATGTTTAATGGAAATAATAAATACATACTACCAAATTTTTCTGTTACAAAACCACAATACACTGAACATCCAAATATGAACCAGAAAATAGTATTAAACATTTTAGACAAATATACAAATTATACAAAAATATTTACTGATGGATCAAAAAACAATAAAGGCGCAGGATGTGCTTTTTACGATGAGACATTTAAATTCACCGCCCTATACAAACTCAATTCGTATGCTACGATATATACAGCAGAATTATATACAATTAAAAAGGCAATGGAATGGTGCGAAAATCAGCATCTAAAAAAAGTGTAATACTAAGTGATAGCCAGGTCTCACTAATAACATTAAAACAATTTGCCACAAAGCATTACAACAACACAACGGCAAACGAAATTGTACACCAAGCTAATTAAGCAAGGCAGCACTGTGGAGTTTATAT